>VZTF01009271.1:2101393-2174254 GCA_013397755.1 Cnemophilus loriae | reverse complement strand
TTTTTTTTTTTTTTTACAGTGTGAAGCAGTAAGAGCTCCAGTTTCCAATCTATAGACCAAAGGGTTATTCATTTATATTTCAACATCACTGATAGATAGAGCAACCTGATCTAGTGAAAGGTGTCCTTGCCCTTGGAAGGGGGGCAAGAAGGAGGTGATCTTTAAGGTCCCTTTCAGGGGGGGTCCCTTTCAGAACCCAGGTCATACTATCTCTGCTCCCTCTAGTGCAATGCTTCAACTGAACAAGAAAATATTCTGGTTTGTACTCTGCTCTCCTGAGAGAGAACTTTTTGCATTTGTTTTCATCCTCTCAGCCTGTGCATTCCCAGATTGTTCACAGTCTGTTGTGGTGATACTTTGCAGTCTGCCAATATTGGTATTTCGGTTCAGGTCAGACATGCACTTTCGAAGGAATCTCCCGGTACTTGCTGGCTTTTGTGGTCTCACAGTGGACTCCTTTCAAGTAAAACTAACCAGCAAGAGACTCCAGAAGCTCTCCTAATGCACTCTGAGTGCTAGTGAATGCTCTTTTTACAAGACCATGTCAGAGCTATTCACCAGCAAACTTCCCCTGAATCATGTGCGGTGAGGTGATCAGGTACTCTGCACCAACTGTTCTGCCCTAGGGATCCATTGCTATTGCATCACATTGATTGCTAATGGAGATAGAGTCTTGCAAAGTCAACATCCAGAAGAAAGGCTTCAGCAAGATGGGTTGGAATGACTAAGGGTGAATCTTGGAATGAATAAGGGTGAATCTTTTATTTATCTGAGGCTGTAGCAGAATCTGAACTCCAGGCCAGAGACCTGATGAAAACTTTCTACCCTTCAGGCTGTTCTAAAGGCACTGGCAAAAAGCACTCTTCCCCAATAAACAGAAAAATCCTTATCTGTATATCAAAGATGAGTCATTGCCATGTTTTAAGCTTACATTATTTACATTAAGATAGAAAACACATTTTTTAGGAAAAAAACAATTCTTAAAATTTTTCCAATATGGAAGTCTTTTGGAATACGGAATGTTTCTCCTTGCTTTGCAATGGAAACAGTCTGTCCGTGCCACATAGCAGGGAGGCCAAGCAAATAAGTCCTGCTGCAGGGCAAAGAATGTAGCTGCATGGGTGAGCACTTGGGTCCCAAGCTGATAAATTCCTTTGTGTATTGATGTGACATGCCAAGGAAGGTATTTGGGTGGAGGCAATTCTATTTCTGTTTTGTTCTGATCCCTGAAGTGCCTACATTTATATCTATATAGATCTATCTATCTATCTATCTATCTCTCTATCTATCTATCTATCTATCTATCCCTATATATATAAAAGCATATGTTGCTTGACTTTTGCCACCATGGATATCTTTTCCAACCTGCAGCATCATGGATTTTCCATTTTGCCCTTGCATGACTTCTTTCTTTCCTTACCGTCTGCTGAGATCTGCTTAGGCTATTCTGGCTGAACTTTCAATAATCTAGTATTTCATTACCATGGCGTTTCTCAAGCAATGAAGTCCTGTATTTCTTTTCCTAAAAGAATGTGTTCATACTGGTGGAACTCTGCAGTTCTGAATGGATGACTTGTTAATGGAAGTATTTTCTACAAAGCAAATAATAAGGCGAATTGAACTCATGCTTTTTTTTTTTCTCAGATTAGTCGTCCCACAAGGGAGAAAGGGCTGTGCAGGGGTTTCCTTATATGAGTCGTCTGGCTTGCCATTATACCTGATTTTATACAGACACTTGGACTATGCCAGGCCCGCTATAACTTTGCTTAGAGATAGCAAGCAATGACTATTTGTATCTACTAGGTTCAACCCAGACAACTTCCTTCATTTCTGGGGATTGAACCCTTTACATAAAATTAAACAGCAAAACTTAGCAAACGTCCTCTCAAAAGGAAAGCAAGGTAGTAAAAGTTGAATATGTTTTAGTTCAGAACAGTTCAGTCTCAAGCGGTCAATTTTATTTGCACAGTTTCTTTGGGATGGGGGAAAGTATTTGTCATGTCCAGAAAAGAGAGCAGTGCAACTGTTCTGACCTTTACTGTACTAAGTATAACTGAAGAGAGCTGAAACTGCACTCGAGCACAAATGGTGAAATCCATATTGATGTGGATTTTCTCCTCAATATCTACCTGCTAGGGCTATGAGAACCCACCAGTTCATCTCAGGCTGTATAGCTGTGTGAAATCAGGGTTCTCTAAAGCTGGACAAAACAAGGGTTTTGAACTAAAAGGGATGTGCAGAAGAAATACAGGGCACCAAACAATACTTATATTTTGTCTGCATATCTTTTCTTTTTTTTTCGTGTTCTTGATACCACCCTGTTTTATGACAAACAAATAATCTACAAAACCAAGTTATGTCCCATTGCTACTGATGAATATTTATAACAAAATTGAGAATGCTCTCAGTATGATGAGTTTTGCCAATTCTCAAGTTTTAATGTATTACAAAAAAGTTGAAATATAACACAAATTCAATCTACCAGTGGCCATAGATTCAATCAATTTGGAAATAATTTTAGGTAACTAGTCACCTTAAATGATCATTTATCATAAACAGTAAAATTTAAAAAAATATCTCAAAGTATCGGAATAATCTGCGCTGAATGCTCATTAGGACTGTGGAAGAGCAGGGCTTAAATGCTCAGGTGTTGCTTCATGAAGATGTGTTTCTTATATTTTTAAACCTCAAATTTGTCCTGCGAGGGATAGATAAAGTGCTTCAACTAGAGAAAAGGGGGATTTCTGCAACGTCTTTCCTTGCACAGGATTGAAAGGTTTTCCCTGTTAGATGAAAGCGGCAGTCTCTCAGCAGCAGAAACCAGTTTGTAGCAGTTCACTAGGACAAAAATCAAAACCAATCCAAACCAAACCAAACCAAACCAAACCAAACCAAACCAAACCAAACCAAAACCAACAAAAAACTCCCCAAAAAAGCCCCCTCAAAACCCCCCAAAAAACCCCAAACCTGAAGAAGAAATTTAGATAAGCACACATTTTAAACTGCCTATAGGCTTCTATATGGATATTTGTGCCAAGTTCAAATGATACTGGCATGATTTTGCTAAAATTCTTCAGTAACATGACTCTATGGTGACAGACTGAAGAGAATTCTGCTTATGACCTAATTCAGGACCTTCCACTGGAAGAAAAGAGAAGCTTTAAAATATACTCTTTTTGGTATTTTAGTACAAAATAAATTTATCTTTTTTGCTTTCAAACAAGACTTCTGTCTATAAAGATGCCAAAATCCAGATTAAATATGTCTCAAAAGATTTTTTTTCTTTCCATTTTGTAAAGAAATTTGTGTAAAGGATTTTTTTTTCCATCTGACTTGAAATAATATTTTTACCTTCCTGATTTTTTTTTCTGTTACCCCTCATCTAGTGAGTGGTTAGTGAACTGAAAAATTAATTATTTGCACAGCCATAGGGATGAGTGAACAGCAGCGCTCTGGGTTGTTCTTCCTCTGGAGTCTGTAAAATAAGACTGAGAAGCAGAAGCTTATTTTTTTTTTTTAATTTCATTCATTTAATGTAATCCCTTAACAAATTTATTCAAGCATGACATACCAAAGAGTTTTCAAACTCTTTAGTGATTTTAGTGGTTTACCTTCTCTGAATGACAAAGGTGGGTTGTTTGAAAATTTTAAAAATAATTTTCTTCTCCTAAATTGCAATTAGATATTCTCTCCTTTTTTTCTACTGGTTTTAAAAATAAAATTTTAATTTCTTGATGTAGTGGATCTCAACCTTACTTTCCTACTGCAACTTGTTTAGTTTCATTTAACTATGACGGATATTTCCTCAGTTCCAGAATTTACACTGTTACCATTAATTTTTCAAATTCTTGAATAAAAGAGATACTTTTCATTTACCACATTTACAATGGAAAAGTTGAGAAAGACTTTTTTTTAGTAAATTAATTTCAAATTTCTTTAATGCAAATCATATATTCAAGCGATGGAATAAATATGTCTTATTCTTTACTGGAAACCTGTATATGATATCTATGGCAAATGTTAATAACATCTGTCTCTAACTTTCTTCTTAATAAGATGATTTTCAAAAGCTGAAGTGATTCCTTTTTTCTTCAAACCATTCACAGTTTTGTCTACTGAACCCCCATAAGTACTGGTAGTGTGTTAGAGTGTTTCAGTTAGATATTTACAATTATTAGAACTATGAAGGTTTGGATACTTGCAAAATCCTGGCTCTCTGTATCTGTTTTTTCACTATTTCACTTTGGAAGGATAAATTTTGTATTTTTTTCTTTTTTTTTTTTTTTTTTACATCTTGAGACAATGCCAAGCTTATGCTTCTAGAATTTTTTAGTCTTAGGAGGCAAATTAAAAAGTATGTTTCTCAGATTATCTTTTTCATTATGTTGCTTCTTAACACTTTCAAACAAGCTTTTCAGTCTATTTTTGGATAGCACTATGTTCCCTCCAAAATGTGCATAGTCATGTCGTTTTATATTTAGATAAAATTTAGGTGCAAACCATTTTTATGTCAGATTTAAATAAATATAAACTTTTGGATTAGGTTCAAATATTTAAGTTTCAAATAATGTCTAAATATCTGTACTATCTATCACACTCTTATTTAAAAAAAAACAAACCCTTGCCTACTTAGGAAAATATTTTTATATTTGTTTGAAAGACTTTGTTTTCTAGTTAACTTTCCTCAATATGTCATCTGCTGTTTTGTAAGCATTTCAAGATAAATTATTTCTTTAGATTTGTTTAGCATACTTAATTAATTTCCTTAACACTTTCATTATTTATTTTTAATCTTTTAAGCAAAATATCCGAAACACTAATTTTGGCTATCTTTTGGGTGAACGTTTCTCTAGTGAGTGATAGTCTCCCTATAAGAATTTGTCTTGATAGTGAGGAGAGGAAGGAATAATATTTTAAAAAAACACTGGTGTGTGTGTATGTGGGGGTGTGTGTGGGTGTGGTTTTGAATATACGTTTTTTGGAATGTGGTATAGTACTTGACTAGGTGGTAGCATTCTAGATAGGATCCAGCAGTAAATTCCTTTGAATACTATTTCACTTTTCTCAGAAATATCCACTTTCTGTTTTTTTACTTTTAATGTGTCCTGGCATGGCAACACCTTCTCTCATGCTTTATGAATTTTGCAAAAACTATTGCAGGCCTTTGTGGGTCAGGATGTCATATGACTGATGGCTACGTATCCTTCCCGGGGCCACAGGTACACTTTGTCACCTCTTGGATGCATTTCACATTTCCTGTGCTGTCCTTTCACACTCTCATTTTCCTTTACATTTGGCACAATCTAAATTTTTTGCATACAGGTCAACTGTTCGTATACTTTCCTAATTTTCCAAAACCTTTATTTAGGGTACTTCAAGTTTTGAAGTCAAGCTTGAATCACATTATAAGGATCTTATTTTCTGAAAGGAAGAGCAATTTCTTCACAGAAATGCATGCCACGCTTTTTTGCCTTTCTATTTTGCATCAACTTCTATATTATTGCATTGCTGCTGCCACAATTCAGTTCTTGTAAACCTGCTCTGTCCGTCTCTGACCGGGCTGTCTTTTCTTATTCCATCTGGTTTTGAGCTTCGTAGCCCTTATTAGTTGCAGGTTTTAATTTTCTTTTTATTCTTTTTTCCTTCTATGCTTCCCTCATACTCCAAATAATTTTTTTTTAATTATTAATTATAGCTAGCTGTTAGTTTGGCTACTGATCACCTGGAATCTAATTTGCAGTCGCAGAATGTGTTACATTTATAGATATTTTCGAGAAATTCCTGGTGCCACCTATTGGTTCAATTGTAGAAATGCAGCTGCAACTCCAAAGCCAGCCTTGGAAATAAGTTAACTAGCTACTAGAATTCTCACGTGTATATGAGCCTATGCCTGACTACATTGAACACGTTACTAAGTTCTAGTAACTTTACAAAGTTTTAAAGTACTTTTTTCTGCTTAAAAGATTCAAGTAAATATCAACACTCCTCCTCAGTGGAAAACTTCAATAAATATTTTGAAAGTGGGATATGGCAGCTACTTTCCAGTAGCTGCCATATCCAATTTCTTTCCAGTTTATTGGACTTTTTTTTTTTAAGGAGTATGTATGAATTTTAAACGTATTTCCCATAACAGCAGTTGTGCAGACTCATTTCATTATAAAATATAAACTTTATCCTAATCAGTGTTTTGAAACAGACTTTTTTATGGGGATATAAACATGCATATAGCCTTTTCTTCTTTAATATGTAGTCTTACTGGAGAGACACAGTGTTTTGCAGAAAGCTTTTAAATTAATTATTTATGTAGGGAATGCATCTTCTTGTATTTTATCAGCCAGGTCAAAGTAGATAGCAACAAGTGTAGTGCGTTTCTGAGCACAGACGGTTTTACTTCACAGACACTGCAAGAATAGCGAATTTACAGACCTGCAAATACACTTCTATTGCATTGTACTGTCTACTGTCACACTTCCAAGTTAAGTTGGATTTGTATGATTAAATCTGTCTTAATGAGAAGAATTTATGCATAATTGTGGTTGACAATTGAAGTCCTGGCAAAGATCATAGATGATTAATTACTATTAAGTACCTCTCTTGATATACCTACACTACAAAATCAGTTTTGTTTCACAAATATGTAATACTTAATTAGGTGAATTACCTAACTCTTTCATTCTCATCTAGAGTGAAATCTGACTTAATTTTTGAACTTGATTTACCTCGTAGAAAGATCTGCATGTAGATATTACACGCGTCAGATAGTGTGCTTCTCTCTAAGAGATAATTTAAAATTTAGCTGAACAAGAAGTTTTATTGCAAGCCTGACATAAAGCACTACACAGGTTGTTGCTTCTTCAGAAAAATCCATAAACAAAGCAAGTTCAGAAAACCCTTACCCTTTTATCCGTTTTGATTACTTTACCTATTCTCTTTGTTTTCTATGAATAGAAAATTGCAGTATATTCAATCGTCCAGTTTATCAGAACTACAGAGTATCTAACTGTTGGACTCTCTGTGCTTTACAGACAGAAGAAATGCAGCCACTGTTATGTTTGTAGTTTCAAAGCCATATCAGCACAGGTTTGGAAAACAGTTCTGCAGTTTTGAACTTCTACATTTTTTGAAGGCAGCATCCAGCCCAATGGTGTCTCCTCCAAAATGGGTAGTGAAAACACATAACCTTTACATGAGCAGTACTCCATAATTATAACTCATGGGATTACAAAGGAATAGTAGTGAGATGAAAGGTCCAGTAGAAATTTTATGTAGTCCTGAAACCTACTCTTAACTGATATGTATTTTAACTTGGGAGTATTTCTTGTAATCATCAGTCTGTTGTATGAACACCTGGGCTGCTCTATTTGCATTTCACATTTTACCTCTGCATGATACGTTCACAGAATCAGTCTGGGAGGTAAATAGGATGTTACTTCAATTCTGGTATTTAATTTACATACACACACAAGAGGGCATATTTCATTTCTGAAGTCACACACTAACTTCTCTCACAGAAACATAGTGGTTTTTTTCCCCAAAATGGATCGTAGAAACATTTCCTTTTCTCACCTAGCAGGCGAGGGCATGATGATGCAGGCTGCCCCAGTCAGACTGTACCCTCTCCTCTGCCAGAGTAAAAGCCCAGCTCGCTGACCTGGATTTGAACAGCAATATCACTGAGAAATCTCAAACATAAACCACTATAGTACCAACCTGAGGTTTAGGTTTTCCAACCGGAATAATATTTTAAGCACTCTCTGTGGGTTAAATGGGGCTCGGGATAATTGCTTCCTTTCCTCACAGAGGTGTTGTGAGAATTAATTAGTTAACGTTTGTATGGCGCTTCCAAGGCACAAAGTGCTATACACATGCTAATTAATTCAGTTATTACTACCTGTATGTAATTTGCACTGCCAGGAAATCCATACTTGACTAATCCAGCCCAATAGTTCAGTTTCATATGCTGCTTCCTTGTTGATGGATTAGAAACACCTGTCATAAAGAAAAAAACCCAAAACCAAACAACAAAACAAAACAAAAAAACCAATAAATAATAGAAGAAATAAAGGTGTGTATTGTGTAGTGAAAGAGATTTGTCACCCAAGAGGGTGATTTTCATCTTGTAAGCATTGACAAAATACTGCTGCAGTGAGTGTTAATTCTCAAAACAACCATGAAAACCATTTTGTTACATAAGGCGGTCTGGACACCAGATCTTCAATTACAGGGAAAATTTAAAGGTGCATAGAAAGATGGCCTTTGGATAGGAGATAGGGTCCCACCAGCTACGAATGTGTCTATAATCAGGCTCCTGGATTTGGATATAATTAAGCAGTTGGCAGAAGACATCTCTGTTAGAATGTGTTTCCAGTAGTATTATTCTTAAGGTTGAGGCTAAAGCCACCTTATGTAATGACTTTACATACCTAAGAAGAACAAGAATTCTCTGAATGTATGTCCCAGAGCAGTAGTTCTGTGCTGCAGGAAAAATAATGTGTTAAATGGAAAAGGGCTTTCATGTGAGCTATGACACATGAACACTTCCTAGAAATGTGTTTTATCTCAATGTCACTCGTGTCTTTTAATAAGCAAAGACTAAAGCAGTATTATGGATCTACTGAGGAAGGAAAAAAGAGAAATACCCAATATAAAACACCCCTAAAAGCACTTCTGCCAAATGAAATTCTTATAATAGGTGTTGATACATATAGTATCCTCTTGCATAAAATTTTCGTAATTAGTAGGAATTGCAACTTCTTCCTCTCTCCACCCTCTCTGGGTTTCCCAGCATTTTATTAATTCCTCTTGCCTAGTTTCGTCATCTCTATGCAACCCTCCAATATTTCTAGATTGTCCTCATCCTGTCTTTATTCATCCTGCTTCTTGGTGTTGCTATGCTTTTCTTTTTCTTCTCTATATTGCCTTTTTTGTACAATTTTATGCTATTCATGATTTCTTGAGACCGCATTGTAGCTTTTTTCCTTATTTTTTGTATTCTTTTCCCTGTACTGAACCTGAATATTTTTTTTCTTTCTCCCTTCCCTT
Source organism: Cnemophilus loriae (assembly GCA_013397755.1). Lineage (NCBI taxonomy): Eukaryota > Metazoa > Chordata > Aves > Passeriformes > Corvidae > Cnemophilus > Cnemophilus loriae. The sequence continues at coordinate 2,165,212 of VZTF01009271.1, read as the reverse complement.
CTTTTCCCTTTTGCCTTTAGCCTTCCCTTCCCATCCCACACATCATAAATAAGACGACTCTCCTGTAACAATACTGTCTTTCATGGAATATTAATATCATTGTGAGTTATGTTTTTATGTGTTGAAACCACTCAGGGTTGTGGGAGGAGAATGTTTTCATAGCCATAAACCCCCTGGAGCTGGGAATATAATTTATCTCCCAGCTCTGTACCAAAGATATCTCTGACTTCAATCAGCACAAGTATACCTTTAAAGGTGGTATACATGTTACGCTGTTCTGCTGATATGCCCACCTCTGTCCAGCATTTTAAATCCCTGGTATGTTTGGGTGATTTATGTACAATGAAAGATAACTACAGTGGCAAGAAAGTCTTTTTGGTTGTGAAGATTTCTTCCCGAATAGTCCAGATGAACCTGTTATTACACTAACTGCTCATCCTCAAAGATACGATCTTCATTTCATAACTTGTGCTAGCAGCCACACTATTCTCAACTCCAGTTCATGAATAGCCCTTATGAAAAGGAGGAGGAAAGATTGAAAAAGAACTGGTGACTTCTGTGGGCACCGTTTGTAAAGCTGATTTACTACCAGTCATTCAATGCTGAGATGCTTCATCATCTGGAAAGTGATACAGTGCAGTGATCATGGTGGAAATTCATCACCTAGAGGTGGCTGCTGACATCTGTACTGTAGGGAGCAAACAGCTGTGGAAGCTGTGTTGACTGTAAGGTGTGTGGCTGCAATCTGACTTTTCAATTGGTTCTTGCAATTGTGTTGAACATTTTCTGACATACCAACCAAACCTTTCTTCCTTCTCTGCTTTTTTCTGTTCCTGCACTTCCACAGAGCTGGAAATGGAAATGATATGAATTGCATCCTTTTTCATCTGATCCTGGTGTGCATATGTGTGTGCCTATGTGTATACTATATATATATATATATATATATATAAAATATTTATATTGTATGTATTTTAAACATGGATCTATTTCTATACACATGTATAAATTTGGCTGTCAGAAAGCAAGATCAGAATCTACTTTAATATTCAGGTATTATTTACAGTACAATGGAGTAACTTTTTAGTGTGGTTACTCTTAGAAATAGCCAGTCATTATTCTCTCTCACCTTTCTGCTTAGCTTAGGACTCTGCAATAAATCCTTTTGGCTTTTGCCAAACTTGGAGAAGAATATGATGAACCAACTTCTCTAAAAATGAAAAAAAAAAAAGTGATCTCAGACTAGCTGCAAGTCAGTATGTAAGTCAGTAAAAATAAAATTATTTTTCCAGTGACTGAGTACCCTGGAAGATTTCTAAGGAAATCTTTGTTCCTATGAGAATCATTTTCAGGAAATATTTTTTACAATGTTTTGTTTGTTTTTTGTTTACAAAATTTTTTACAATATTTTTTACACCTCCAGTTACTAAGACTTCTGCAAATGATCTTTGTTTTCAGTTTTTCAACTGGTGAGTTGCAGTCTTTGTAGTATTTATTTTTCAGTCTAAATCCAAGATGCTTATGCTAAAAGGATAGATTTTTTTTTGGTACAAATTCAAGTTTCTTCCTCTTGCATAGAAGCATCTTTTCTTCATACATCAGCAATTTAAGTCACCTATGAAAAAACCGATTAAAGCACCTATGAATGTTAAAGATGCACTCTTTGTGTTCAGTTGCATATCTTTTGTGTATGGTTCTACTTGCCACTCACTAGATCAGGTTTTTCAGGACCCCATTCAACCTGGTCTTGAATGTTTCCAGGGATGAGACATCCGCAGTATCTCCAGGCAACTTGTTCCAAAAGAAACCTCTCTGGGGAACCTGTTTTCAAATGCAGCTTCTTTTGATGCAAAAACTTACTGGGTTCCTACTGGAAGATCACCAATTCAAATACTTTCTAGTGCTTACATTTTCTAATTTTGCTACCTTTATTAAAATAGATAGATTTGGATTATTTTTCAAAGAACCATCTTAATAGTGTCTTCCCAGAGGAAATGAAAAGCAATGAATTACATTTGTAAGTGACATCTGGACAATGGCCAACAAATGAAAAAAAAAAAAAAGGGAGAAAGAGAGAAAAGAGAGAAAGAGAATAAATAAAAACAAAGGGAAAAGGGCAAATCTAAAGAAAATTGTGGAAAATGCTAAAGCCAGGCCTTTCATAGAAACGAACAAATGATACACAAACAATGAAGACACACGACAGAAAGTCCTCTAGAACTGGAGTGTATTATCTGTCTTCTCATAACTACTTTTGCAAAGATCTACCTTCAACTTCAACTCTTTCTGTAAGGCAGAATAAAGTGGAAGCTATTTTAGAGAATAATAATAATTAAAAAGATTCACAGTAGAATAGGAATTTTAGTAAAACACAAAATAAAAAATTACTAAGTAACCCTGATGAGTGTAGCTTTTATCCTGACTTTTGTATTTTGTAGGAGTTCTGCCTGAATTAAAAGGTGAGTAAGGAAATCAGGATTTACTGTAGAATGAATGCATATAAAAGGCTTAATTTTTACAAGTGAATGCAGGCAATTAGAACCTGTGGATATTCTATTCTCAGCTGTGGGAAAAGCAGTAATGGTAATTTTGAGGTATTATACATCACACTTCTTTTATGAGTGATCAAGTACATTGTCTTGATCATTGCCTTTAAAACCTTTCTTTGAAAAAAGCTGGTTAGAATAGTGAGGAGATATGCATTGTTTCTTCGTCACTGTACAATTTCAAAGTGCATATGTTGTTGAACAACAGAAAAGAGCACTTTTCAACCTGTGAAGTTTTTCCTGTTTTACATTTTGTGGCAAAATTACATTTCCCCATTTTCTTAGTGGAAATTATGAAATATTTAGGAGGCTTATTCCAAATGTTCTCTACTTCTGAAAAAGAGTGAGGTAATTTGAAAAAATACTGCAATTATTTCATAGAGAATTATTTCAAGAGAAGTCTATTCTTTAGATTTTGCATCAGTGGATTATTATGTATTCCTTAGAATTCACATTGTTTCACAGAGCCTGCTGCTCTTGTTGTTTTCCAGTAAATATGGATCTGGAATTTCTTCTGAGTTAAAGACAATTTAAAAATAGCAATTATAGGCTTTTAAGCTAGAGCCAGATTCTTTCTTCTAGGTGTTGTTTGCTTCAAGAAGGACTTTCCCACACATTAAATCATGTATGGGTGTCCAATACGTCACGCAAAGATACCACAGGGCAGTCAAGAGATCTGAAGGTGCTTACGCATATGGATCTATACAGAGGCTTAGAGAACCTTGAGTCGAAGGCAAATATGTTCCATTGAGCAAATACAGTTGGAATCTTGCCCTCATAGACACCAGTAGAATATTTTTTTTTATTGTCTTCAATAGAAATTAATGCTTCGGCATTGTTATTTTGGCTGTGGTATATTACTTATCCATACATTGTCACAGACACACAGTTCTGAGAAGTGCTGTGTCCAGAGGGATGATCCTGCTCCACATCACCACACATTTCTGCTGTTTTTTTCTGTTTGATGTTCAGACATGTGGTGAGCTGGACTGAGCATAAGGATTTAGAAAATAAAGTTCATATTGTTTAGTTGTATCAGGCACTCCCCAGGGATACAGGAGCATGTCGTTGGGGGTTATTTTGGCACTATCATGGCTGACACTGTTTTTGAGTGCCTCACAAAACTAAAAAGAGCTTCAGTGAATATGTTGGCTGCTTCTACATGTATAACTGGTAATCGAGTTACTGTGCCTCCTTAAACTTGGTTTTTGAATATTCAAATTCTACAGCACCTCGCAGGATATTATTCAAACACACACTGCAAGCATAGACATTGGCATGTGCTGCAGCGAAAACAAGTCGCAGTTTTCATTTCACCTCCCTTAAAAAATCAGCAAAAAATTGACCCATCATGCTCCTTCTCTTCCGTGCTAAACTGAAGGATTTTGAGGAATATTTTGGTTGGCACTTAAAAAAGAATGTCATTTCAGTTTGACAGAAGAACATCTCTCTAACCATTCACACACCCTCCAAGTTCAATTATTCTTTCATTTAAGGGGTGTATTTTGACTGGAATATGGTTCATAAATTGGATTTTAGCTTAACTGTTACACAGCATGTTGTATATATGTACAAAAATTTGATAAAAAAAATTTATCTTTAATCTTCTGCCTTTTTTTCCTAAAAAACTAATTAAGTACCACATTCATTAAGAAATTGACAGCAAAATTCAATAGCATTTAGAGTGGATGGATTTTGCTACAGTTGCTTGAAATCTAGTCACATAGTTGATGAAAATTAATTTTTTTTTCTCGTTACTATTTTATTTGAACAAGAATCAGTCAAGCCACTCCCAATTTCTTGTACTTTTTAAACGTCTCCCATAATTTTTGAAGCTTGAGGAAGGAATTCCTGTTCCAGTGGCTGAGTAGTTTTTCTCCTTAAGGAAGTTCCTCTGTTTAATAGTTTCCCTTATGTCACGCTTCTGCAAATTAATATAGTGACTTTAACATGTATCTTGTGTCTCTTACTCACTCAAGTCACATTCTTTAATTTAATCAGTTTTATTGCATATGAGATCGTGATCTGCTCCTTTTTCCGCTCTAGATTCTCTGGTATATCTCCTCTGAACTTTCTGAATTAGCCTGAGCAAAACCTCGTGGAGTAATATTTAACACCGTGCAGGAGGTTTAAGCAAGTGTAGTGTGCATGCAGTGTGATAGCAGGTGTTTTGGAGGACATGGGATATGTTTTCACTCGTTACAATCTGATATATTTACATTCTTTAGCCATAGCATCTGGGGGTTCGATTACTCCAAGTGAGAATTACAGTAATGGAAAGAGTCTAGAAAGCAATGAAATAGATAATAATTGGAGATGCTGGATACAGGAGAATTAGTTTGTGTGAAGTGACAGAGCAGCAAGGAGGGTACACAGCAAACTCACTACTATGAACTTTAGGAGAGCAGATTTGTGTGCTTTTAGTCCAGAAAACCAACCATATGCTGGCTGCATCAAAAGCAGCGTGGCCAGTGGGTCGAGGTAGGTAATTCTGCCCCTCCACTTTGCTCTGGTGAGACCCCAGCTGGAGTGCTGCGCCCAGCTCTGGAGGCCCCAGCATAGGGAAGACATGGACCTGTTGAAGTGAATCCAGAGGAGGCCATGAATATGATCAGAGGGCTGAAGCCCTCTCCTATGAGGACAGGCTGAGGAGTTGGGGTTGGTCAGCCTGGAGGAGAGAAGGCTCCATGGAGATCTTCTGGCAACTTCCAGTACCTAATGGGAACCTACATGAAAGCTGGAGAGGGACAATTTATACAGGCATGTAGTGATAGGGGAATGGCTTTAAACTGAAAGAGAGCCAGTTTAGATTAGCTATAAAGTAGAAAGTCTTTATTGTGAGGGTGGTCAGGCACCGGAACAGGTTGTCCGGAGAAGTTGTGAATGCTCCATCCCTGGAAGTGTTCAAGGCCAGGCCAGATGGAATTACAGGCAGCTTGGTCTAGTGGACAGTGTCCCTGCCCGTGTCAGGGGGGTTAGAACTGGATGATGCATAATTGGATTATGGCTATTCCATGATTCTCTGATTCTATGATCTTCTACTAAGTTGAAAGACTTTTTTTTTTTCAGTTAGTAATATTCAATTTATGGAAGGAACTTTGCTATCCTTTTCAAGTTATATCACAAAGTTCTGTGATAATTCAGGGTACTTCAGGTTTCATCGCAGTTGTACAGGAATGGAAGAAGAAAACCTCAGGCTGTGTTTACTTTCTTCGTTTCATGCGGGGTTCCTCTGTAACTGAGAGTTTGGCAGAGCTGCTTATTTGTGCCCCAGCAACCTTCACAGATATTCATAAGCTTCACAGGGAAAGTAGCTATCATTCTTTCTCCCAAGCAAAGAAGACCTGAAGAAACTGACACAGTAGATTTCTACACGAATGATGTATTGTACTTTAAAATTATTATATTTTTCATAGTTTCATTAGGGTTTTTGGTTTTGTTTTTGTTTTGTTTTTAATTCTGCTAAAATTAATTTTTACTTCTATTTGATGTATCTGATGTTTTCACGTATACAAATTTTGTATTATTCACTACCTGAGACCTTTAGCTCTGTCTGCTGTTCTCTCATATTGCTGCAGTTTTCTGAGTTTTACGATCGATTGCAACCATAACAACACTATAAATATCTATCCCTGAATTTTTAAACCCTTCAAAATTTTAAAAATGTTATTGTTTATAATCAGGAGAACATTGTCATTCTAATCCTTTAGTTTTTATTGTCTCCAGGAGCTGCCTTAACACACTGAATTCTTCTTTAAATGAAAGACTGCTTAGAGGAATTCCTTTTCTTTCTACTACTTTTATGGAATATTCATAATTAAAGAAATTTAAAATGTAAATTATAAGTTCAAGTAATAAATTAGTTCAAATTAAAAAAAAAAATACCCTGTGAGGAAAAAAAATAATGCTGGGAGGTGTTTCCATAAAACAAGAACACCTGAACCATGCTTTGCTGTCTTTTGAGCAGGCTCTGATGAAAGAGAAGATGTAAAACAAAAAACACTGTAATATTTTCTTATTCTCACAAAATCCTTGTCTATCTGGACTATCTTTCCAAGGATGGCAGGGAACGGTTCCCTTCGTAGTGTGTAAAGGGAAACAGACAATAACTGTGATAAAGCTCATTTGCATCTCCCTCTGAAACCCACCCAAGAACCAGGACACTAGATGGGTTCTTGCACGGCCTATGAGACAGTATGGCAGGAGCAGCTGTGTTTGCCACAGGAGCTCCTGCACAATGCTGGACAATCTCCACTGCAGATCCCTAACAGTGAATAAAACAAGCAGGTATTTAGTCAACTACTAGTGCTTGTCATAACTTTCTGCCGTACTGATAGGTTTGCTTCCCAAAGAGACATTATTTTACCACATTTTTAATAAATACTTAATTCTTGGTATCTCCATAAAGCAGTGTCTTTAGACATGAAGTCCTCCCTGGAAGTCACATAGCTCTGTGTTCCCCACAGTAAAAGGGATTGTGCCCTAGGCCTTTGAAAATGTAGCATCTTAATTCCGACAATGCCAGCAGTATTGTATTCCCACAGCGGAACTGTGGGACTGACTTTTGCAGAGATGAGGTTTCTCATCTGTCTTTAGCCCACCCAAGAAACCTCTGGAACACGGGGCCCTAGCTTGGCTGTTTGCATATTGGCATACTGTTGCTATGTTGCTGTTGCTGCAGTAAGACGGATTATATTTCTTTTTTGAGAAGCGGCAGAAGTGAATTCCCCTCTAACCCCCCCTCTCTGTTTCCAACAGATGGAACAACAGTCCTCCTGTTCTCGGTAGGGGATATGGGAATTAGTAGAAGTCGTCTAGCTGGTCATCAGGGAATGAGCTGCTGATACTTGAACTAGAGCATCAATATATTTTGCTGTACTGTTTGTAACTAGCAATACTTTTGCCAGCGGCTGTTTTTGTGTTTGTTGCTGAAATTTTAAATTCCTTCCATCCGCTCAGTTTCCTTTAGCAGCAGTAGAAGCTTTCACAGGTTCCTGAGAAGCCTGTCAGTTCCTTGCAGATCTGATAAAGTTTTCATTGGTGTCTTGAAGATTTCACCTTCACTGGTGCATGGACATGTTCTAGAGGATGAAATAACACACAATCTCATGATCAAAAATATTAAATTCTACATGGTGTTTACGATTTTTAATATTTAAATAGAATTTGAAAGGAAAAGACAGTATTTTCACTTGGCACCTGCAGATGCCAATTAGATTAATGCCTTGAACCTGCAAACACATAAAATAGGTGTTGTCCGGTTGGATTTCCTTGCTGGTTGAATTAATTGTATTTGTGACAGGCAGGTTTCATTTGTGCATAATATAGAGCCATAACAAAAATTAAGTAATTTTGATGGGTTGAGTTTTTTCTCCTTTAGGTTTATGACTTCCAAGCAATTCTGAACATGATGTATTATTACAGCCTTGTCAGTGGAAGTTAAAAGGATTTGATGCCCTCATTTGTTCTCAAAGAATTCAGATTTTATGTTATGTGAGATCTGTAATGATGCTGGGCATTAAAATGAAAGTGTAAGGAGATTCCTTAGGATGCAATTCCTTTACAGCTCACTGCCTCTCATTGATTTGAAAGGCTACTTCACACATTATAAATGGATTTCGACCATAGCAACATTGCATTCTCTATGCCTAAAAGCTGTATTGCCTATGCAGTGGCAGCTTTGTGGCTTGCCAGAATGACCGACCTTGGGTGTGAATCCATATGTCAAATCATTACAAGATGATAACATGCACAGTGAAACGGCAGAAGCTAAGTTTCTTGTCAAGAAATCCTTTGACTGATAAAGGACAGAGAGATGAACTCAGCTGTTCTTAATGATCCGTCCCCAGAGGAATGGTAAAAGACAGAGAGGACTGACCGACCACTGAGGGGAGGGAGATCAGGGATATTATTTTGTGTGGGTACCTCTTTATCTATCATTCATTTATAATTCACAGTAGGACTTGTCTTATGAAATGCTGTGAAAACAGACTTTTCACCAAATATGTGCATCTCACTTGTCTACTTTGGTAATAGTATAAACATTGCATGGGGGCAGGAAAAAAACCACGGAAACAAACAATTTCGTATTCTAAAAATGAGGTCCAAAATATCTTGGCAGTGACCAGCTTCTCGTTTACTGCCTCTGTTGTCCTTGCCAGCATTTAAATTATGCTGGACTAGAATCAAATCAATTCTATCACTACCCTGCTCTAACCTTTGGTTAAGCTGATAATTTTCAGGTTGTAAAAATGTTTAATCTGTATCAAAAACGCTTCACGCTATACTTCTTGGCACATTTTTGTGACTGGTGAATAGGACCCTATTTTCTTGCATGTTTAGAGAATATTAATTCCATGGTCTCTTTATGAGACACTTGGTGCTGTCAGTTGCCTAATGTAGAGACACAAAACATTTTTTCTCCTCCTGAGAAATATGATTTATTAGATTCTTATCCAAACAGAATGCCTTTTCAATAGTGCCAAACGTGCACCATTCAAGAGAAACATTCACAAGAAAAGATCTTCACCACTAGAGTCCAGCTGTATGAGTCTATTGTCTGTGACTCATAATTTGATTCCAACAGCTCGTTCTAGATAGATGAAAGAAATGTCTGCATGTCCTTAGTCCTTTTGCTCAGTGTTGCCACTGGTGACATATTTGTCAGTACCTGGTGGCCACACTGAATCTCTGAATATTGGCCAAAGGCCAGAAAAGTTTATAAGACTTTCCTCAGCACTATTTCCTACTTTATGTGGCATGCTATAGTTTTATCCATGTCTTTAGAAAATTTAAAAACAATTTTTTAATGTTCTTTTTTAAACTTCAGGTGAAAATCAACAGAAAATTTCACTAAATTAGTTAAAAAATAAAGTGAGATTTCAGATGTCCAATATACCAGATATCCAAACCTATAAATTAAGGAATCCAGTGAGTTATTTTCATTAGTGTCATACAGCTCAGACAATCACATAAGAGGTAATACGAAAAAAAGGAAATTGGGAAAGAATATTGCATTCTATAAAAACACAGTAAAATATCAAATAAGTTTTGTTTTCTATTTGTTTCAATATTTTTTATTTGTGAAATTGAGTCATAGAGGAATATGCAATAGTTTTCCTTTTTTTGAAAGCTGTGCTGTAAGCTCGTTCCTAACAGAAAAAAATGAAAAAGGCTGGAGAGGAGATCTATTTCGGCTGTTATGTGATATTCAGTATTACCTGACCTCAAAACGCCTTTTGGAGAGGAAAGCAAAAAAAAAAAAAAAAGAGAGGGATCATACTTCATACTAGGCAGGCTTTGAAAAAGGGATTAAATCAAGCTTACAAGAGTGAAGAATTTGGAAAAACTATCAAAGAAAGAGTTTCAAAATATAAAATGTCAAAAGTACCTGTCTATTCTCGTGCCTATAACTCCAGCTCTTTCATTTGTTGCTATTTCATCTTCCCTGCAGCTTGCTTCTCAGGAGATAGATTGGAAGCAGATTTCAGCATCTCTGTCTCTTCTCACTTCTCCATTTCAGGTGTCCTTGTGCTTCTGCTTTCACAGTTCATGCTGGATTTGATGTATATTTGCTGGAGGCATCAAGGAACTTCCTGAAAACATTTACTGAAAATTTTCTAGGGACGATTACTTCATTGAAGTGTGGACATGATTTGAGGATAAACTAGACACACTTTCATATGGTTCTGGTGGTGGACTTGATAAAAAAAACACCCTCTTAAGCCATTTAACCACGATGAGAAAAGAAGGCAGTGAGGAAGATTCTTCTTCTGCTGTGGAGATCGTATTTTTGCTCTATGTTATGTCTCTACCCAGCAGAAATATGAATATTTTATCAAATACCATGATTTTTTGTTGCAAACATTGTAATGAGTATTTGAGAAAGAGACAATAAATCAAAGGCAAGCTTATCCAATTCATTATAGTGTCATGCCTTCACTTTTATCATTGGGAAGGTGGATTTGGGTTCTTTTAAAATAAATTTTCAACCATATAGCCAGCTTTTTTCTTTTTTTTTTTTTTTTTAACATATATTGCACGATGTCTAGAATCCTTGCCATCTTGTTGTACAGAGCTGTTACCAAATTTTTGTTACTAGAATATGTAGGAAAGAAGAAGAGTGAGTAAAGAACAATTCGTGGCGCCAGATGTTTTTTGGGGTTTTTTTTTGTTTGTTTGTGTTTTTTGGTTAGGTTTTTTGTTTGTTTTGTTTTTATTTGTTTGTTTGTTTGGTTTTTTTAAAATTTGTCTTCTGTGTTTTGTTTTATTTTAATAATACATAAAATTTTCAGGTGGCCAATGATAGATTAAAGACTGCTGCTTCAAATATTCTGCCAGTTAGAACTCCTTTTGAATAGGGTTACTTTAAAAGAAAGCCCTTTCGGCACTTTTTAATAGGAAAGTGAGGCTTTTGCTTCAAAAATACTTCATCCTAAGCTGATGTTTTGTATGTCCTTTTTTTCCTCCAGTGCAGATCTTTTTCTGGTTTCATCAATGTTTTATGAGAGAGGATAAGAAAAAGACATGGAGAATAATTTTATCAGCATCTTCACAGCCTGTCAAAGAATACATATTAGAGAAAGTTGCAAACAACTTGTTAGGTATGAAACAGCAATAAGACATGAAATTCTCTGCTGCACTTCTGTAAGTCTTGTCCAAAGGTATTAGTAGAGCCTTCTTACATGTATTATACAAAATTTATGCTTAAGAAATGAGGTATTCTATTAAAAATCTTATTTTTTCCCTGTAATTGCTGCACCATTACAGCTTCTCCCAGTGTGAAGCTTTTAGATGCTTTTACTCATATTGTGTTTACATAAAAAATGACTTTTAGAGTTAAATTTTAGCAAAAATTTCAAATCTAGTTCCATCCTTATTGTCTCAGTTTTGCTTAAAATGGTAATAGTTGAGCTAAGACTTTTTGTAGGCACTTTCTGATTTATTTGCTTGCTCTGGAAACTATCAGCAAAAGTACATGTCTGTTATTAAAATGTGAAGATTATTTTGTGCTATATACCTATTTCTGGCATATGCTGTTAGTAAGTGAAACAACAGAGCAGCTGGGTGTAGAACATAAAAATTTGGGCCAGGAAATGGTGGGAAAGATTCTTATCTATTGTGATGATAATAAAATTTTCTTTTGCTTAATAGAAAATCTCTCAGTGCATTTGACTTATGGGTTGTTTGGTCGTATTTTGCTTGTATGACTGCAAGTATTGTAAGCTAAATAGACAGGTAAGTATGTGAAACACATAATTAAGGGTCGTGAGGGGAGACTTCGTACCCTCTGATATTCTTTTTAAGGTATCCGATCACAAGCAACAATGCTGTGCTGGGATCATACTTAAAAAATAGTCCCCGTGTGGCATGTTGGGATGCAGGTTGTTCTTCTTCCCGGGTGCCCCCGGACTTCTGCAGCACATGGGAAATGGGGAGAATTCACAGTGTGAGGAGTTCTGAAGAGCCAGCCATGTGTGCTGCCCTGATGATGGTTTGAGATTATCAGCTGGCACTGAGCAAGCAGAAGGGTGGCTATGAGTGAAGAGCCCACAGAAAATTCTAAAACTTCAGTTATTTTTGAATCCAAATAATTACTTTTTGCTGTGCTTTGGGTGAGAAGCTTTAAGTGAATAAGATATATTTAAATACACATTGAACTGAGCAGAATGTCACCTGCCAGAAATCTTTATGTTTTTCTGAAGAGAACAGGTCCTTACAGTGTAAATTTCAGCTTTGAATTTTCTTTTATTGCCCTCAAATACTCCCCTTAGATTTTTAAGTATACATCCAACTTACTGAAGAGATAAGAAACATCGACAGTTTCCAAATACCTGACAATTTTTCAAAGAACATGATTGAATTAACTATGGGCATAAAACAGTTATGCAACTGTGCCTGTTCTTGGTAAGGAAGAGGGAGGAAAAAGGGAGACTAATAAAGGTGATGTTCTTTGGTACTATTTTGATGACAGGAAAGCTGTCCTTCACGGTTACCCGAGAAGAGATGACAGGGCCTGACAGTGAGGTTAATAGGGCCCTGCAAGCAAGGAGCAGGCTATGATAAATGATGGTTCCTTTCTCTCAGTGGAAGGGCAGTCCAGAAGGCTTTGGGAGAGTGAATAGACACCAGAATAGAATAAAATATCATTTGAACAATCTTCTGATTTTTGGGGAAGGTTTCATTTGCGGAAGGGCTTTCATTTTGTATTATTTTTCTTCAAAGCATGGAATGTACTTTGAATTTTTTCCTTCCAACTGTATGTTGATTAGACAAATAATCTTTGCTCGTCTTAGTTAAAATAACTACATAAGAATAATTACAGGGTTATTCGGGAAAACAGCCCACTATTATGTTTCAAATAATTCCTTTTTTTTTTAAATTTATGGAGAAGGAAAAAGAAACTTCAGTTTTAATTAAAAATCAAGCAAAACCTCACACAATCCAGATGTAAATGTATGCTAGATCAAGAACAAGGAAGTGTTTAGATATTTATGCATTTCATTTTATTTCAGTAACTTTTCTGATAAGAATTAATGGAAAGTGTGTTTCACAGTTGCTGGTTTTTAGTGTGGTTGACATCTCTGTACTATTGATTCTGAAGTGTTGATATTGAAAATCTGTGTGCACGGTGCTGACTTAGTTTACTTCAGTTCATTAAATCAGAGCTCTTTACCATTTTAAGTGGCAGAACTGGAAGATAGGTATGAACTACATTGTCTAGCTTATTAAATGGAATTTATTTAATGGCAATGTTCAGAAATATAGGTCATACTTGAGGACTCCCAGAGAAAGTATACACAGAAAAACAAACTTCAACATATATAAGCTTATTAAGCAAAGTCAGGAAAACCATAAACAAACTAAACACACAATAACAGATAGGATAGTCAAGATCCCCTAGTACTTTGGATGGTTTTATTCTTACCTTATACCGAAAAAAAAAATAAAACAAACCTGGCATAAAGCTCTTCTTACTAATTCAAGATAGCATTTTAAAGAGAAATTATTGATCTTTTTCTGTATTTTTTTCATTTAGTTTGCATTTAAAACAAGCTAGCAGTCACCACACATAGAGTAAATTAGAACAGCAGGCCGGGACTGTCATCCCTATACAAAATATATGAAGAAATGAGGAATAAAATGAATGAGCAGAATAACTGACTTTCTGTTAGTTTTATCAAGGAAGCATGAATTTGAATAATGACATTCCAGTCACTTCTGCTGCCTTGTTTATATACAGTTATGCACCAAGCTTCCCCTGAAACAAATGAGGCTTTAATTTTTCTTGCTAGCTACATTAATTATGCTGCTTTTATGCTTTTAACTAATGTGACTCTTCCTGCATCAGGTAACACACGTCTGTGTTATAAACCAGCATTCACAAATACCTTCATTAGGTGAGCACTTTACAATCATTAATAATGAGAACCACCACGATAATTTATTCGGAGACATCATGCCACAAGGTTCGCTGGTTTCTCTGGTACAATCAGTAATTTTGAAAGTGGATGCATTGGTTGTTTCCTAGCAAACAGAAGGAAATTGTCGTACATTCAGTTGAAGATGTAGTATATAGTCGAAGATGTAATATGTAGGTGTAGATGTACTTTTGCCCATCTATGCAAAGCACCAAATCTCTCCAGAAGTCTTTGGGAATATGTTGCAGATGTGGTCACCCATCTTTTAAATTGTAAAGATGAACTGGACATTTTACCTTCCTTGTCACCACTCAAGACAAAACTCTTCATCTTTATCTCCCCTGCTGCAAGCAGATTGGGATGAAAATTATTAAAGTTTTTCCCATCTACAATTGTTAATTTGCTTATTCAATTTGTATTTAAAAAAAAAACCAAAAAACAAAAAACAAAACAAACCTGACTTTAATTTGCTTTGAGAATAAATGAGGAGTAGAACTATCTAGAATGGAATCAGGAAATGTTTGGAAATTTTAAATTTTATTTTGGTCTGAAGGTGTTTGAGTGGAGATCTGTAGATCCAGGACTCTCATCCATAGCTTGAGAAGGTCACCCTACAACAAAGGACTCCAGTACCTATCACTCCAGTTGGATCCAAAGGAGACTCTCAGATGCGAAATTTCAGAACTTGGTTACTGCAACCAGATGTACTGGATGAACACCTTCCAATAAGGAAAGCCAAAAGCATTGATTCCCCAGGCTTAGACAGTTATCCAAAACACATGGCAGAATTTTGCTTGAAATACTGTTTGGATCTTGAAAAACTGAATTTTGCCAACATGATTTCGCATAATTTCTGACTAAACCTAGTTCATAATGGCAAATATAAAGTTTTTGGCAGGCTTTTGCTCCTGGAAAACATTTCAGTTTGACACCTGACTGTAGCCATTTGTACTCACAGATAGATGCACCGTAAACCTGATTGTAGATGCATTGTTACTGGGAGTAGATCTAGATGTTCATGTGTACTGTTAAACAATATTATGTGATTATCAGACAGGAAAATAGTCTCTCTTTTCCAATAAACAGAGCTATTATTTAACTCAAATTATATATTTAAAATATAAATGCCGGTTAAAGCAAGCATGATCCTATTGGTTTTACTTTAAAAAATCATGGTGGCACAGTCCACCCTAAAAGATATAACTTGTTTATTTCTTATGTATTCAGTGAAGTATACCAATTACAACCACTAAAGTGGGTTATGCCTGTTTATGTGAATTTTTAAAGAAAAGTAGAGAAGCGTACTGTAAATAGGTTTTGCAAACTCAGATTCAAAACTGATCTCACCATAAGTTCTAAAGTACTTCTTGAAGACATATTTTGTTTATCTGCTGTCACTGGTATCATGTCTTAGGTACAAGAGAAATTTACCTTCTGAAGAACATGGATAGTCTAGGGAAAGAAAAGTTCTTGCTGAATCCCTTCTCCAAGGATTTTTATTAAACATGACAAGAATCTAGAACAAGTTATAATCTTGGTAGTTTGATTCTTTCAAGTAATGGACCTGAGACATAAAGCACAATTTTAAAACAACATATTTTCAGTTTCTTCATTCCTATGGTATTTTTTTGTGGTTACTCATATGAGACTAGTTCTCAGCTGTGCTGGAAACCTCTCTATATCTCTTTAAACAGTTGCTTTATTGGGAAGACTGTGATCCATTTTGCCTCTTGAAGGAACATTTCCTAAATTAATAGGGATTATAAAGAAAGGAAGTAAAAATACCTCTGAAATGAAATAAAAGTTCAGAATTTTTTTGAGACCGAATTCAGAAGCATCTTATTTTATAGGAGGCTTAGTTTAGTTCCCTCCTTATTCATAGAATATCTTAAGTATTGCAACAACTGATTAATTTTCTTGCCATATATGCATATACATCCCAAAAGGGTTACTCTCTTTCCCATTCACTTTTCTCCTTTTAGATCAACATTTTTTCAGCAAAAAATTGAGTACCTATGTCCATTTAGGTGACGATGTATTTCCTAACTGCATAATTAATACAGGGATTCTTAAAGTGGAAATGTTCTTTGATCACAAAAAAAACACCTCCTGGGGAAAAGAGTCTTCTTTCTGATTTGGTTGTTAGGTTTTGTCACTGTTTCTTCACAGTGTATCTTTTGATAACATTATACTTGCGAAAGGATAATAATCTAGATATATGTCTTCAAATGTAAGAAGGTGATTTTGCAAGACAGCACTTAAACTATATTCCAGAAACCAACTCACAGATATGATCAACGAATGTTTGATTTGGTTTTTTTTTCCCCATAGCTGGGAAGTTGACTACAAATATCCATGCTTGAATTATTGAAAGGTCTGTTCTAATAGTGGTCACTGGAATGTTATTTAGCAGTAAAGGATTTCAATACCATTTGTGATTCCCTCTCCTTTCCCAACCCTTGACCTGAGTTTATTGGTCTTCACATCACAGTTAATTGTTTGAATCTAAATATCTATTTAATATGTATAATACACATAAGCAATAAACTCCAGTCTCGGAAAGAAATTCTCTAGCAGTGATTATATCAAATCCCAAGCTCTCTGTGCTCAAAATTAAGGATGAATAAGATTGTCCAGCTTCTCCATACAAGCTGTTTTCTGAATTTCTAAGTTGCTGGTTAGTGCTATTTGCTCCCATATTTACAAGCCAACCTAATAAAATTACTAGATATTTCATGTCAGGAAATAGGAAACAATTTTCCTCTGGGCAGATGGGAGGAGATCATTAGGGAAGTGACTGCATTCGCTTCTGGATAACAAACTCTGCACTTCAGCAATTCAGTGCAGTACTGGCAACCTTCTTACCGCCTACCCTCTTGCTGATACCTTGAGACATATGGTCCTTTGTAAAGAAGTCTTAAATGTGTTATATTTCACAGGTGTCTCACATATTTATTTTGCAGAAGACAATAGTGCAGATGTTCTGGAGAATGTTTTTGAGTTCAGTCCCTATTGAATTGTTTCCCACAGTTGCAGAAGACTGGATCTGGTGGCTGATGCAGTCTTTTCAAGCCCTGAGTTTAATGTCTTGAGGCATTGAGGAATTTGGGCATAGAAAATAAGAGCACCTGGGTACAGGTTCTGCCTATGCAACGTGCAAGATTGCAAACATGAAATTTTAACAGACCTTTATATCTCACTGAATGTGCACTTCGATAACTTTTAAAACTGCAAGGTTTTGATCCTGCATCCCTTTAATGCAATGTTGCAGCCTTTTCATGTTGAGATTTCAAAATATTTTTCAAAATAAAACAACTTAATTTCATAGGTGTTGGTTCTCTTGCAAACACTTTAGCTGGTGGAACAAAATAATGAGCATTTTTAGCCTCCAGCAATATAAATATTTTAAACATAGATGGCAAGATATGAAGCATGTCTGTGATTGTTCTGGACATTTCTTATATAGAACAAAATCAGTAAGAGCTAAGGTAAAAAGAGAGCCTTAGGGCACTGAATAGTAATTTTTAGATTCCAAAGGATATTAGAAAGCAGACAATGTCAGAATTCTGTACCTGTACTTTCCGGCATGACATCGCAGGGATGACACTCTGCAGTAATGCTTACAGGAATTGTCTGATAGTGTTTAAGAGAGTATAAACACCCTGACAATATATAAGTATGAATGTGAGTATTTAACAGCTGAGTGAAGCATCTGAAATGCCTTTTCACAAAGTCAATATTGAGTTTTCTCTCATTTAACAATGAGATTTCTTCACTGGAATTAAAACAAACGAATTTCAGCTTGCAAGTTTTGCAGAAACTGCTCGTGTGCCTCAAAACTATTGAAATTTGTCAGAAGAAAAGGAGGGAGAAAATTGGAATCAGCTGTCTGTTTTGGCAAATGTTGAGAACCAATTAGAGAGAGATGCCTCTGCCCGAATTAAGGTGCAAATGAGACCATATGCAGAAGTCAACAATACAGATTTTATTTAACAACAAAGGTGCGATAGAGAGATAGAAAGGAATAGAAGAGAGGAGATGCAGAAAGACAGAGAGAGACCAAGCAGAAGATAGTCGCCACCCATGAATCCAGAGGCGTCTCACTGCTCCCTCTTCACACTGTGCTTCTTGGTAATGGAGTTCCTGAGGTTGCTCAAAACTTTTCACTATTTATACATTTTAGCAAATGAAGGAATTAATGCTCATTGGATACACAGTTCTCTTATTCTGTTGGTTGAATGATTCCCTCACTTCTAATGCCAATTAGTCCCCATGTTCAGTCTTTCTCGTCTTTTGACTTGGTTTCTTGTGTTGATGGGCTGCAAGTCAGTCATCATGATCTCCCCCGCCAAAATTGCCTTTTACCCATTGGGCTCATTTCAGCATGGTTGCTGGGTTGGCTTTCCTTTTGTTTGACCAGCGAAATGCAGATAAGCAGTTGCTTCATGACACTGTTTGCCACAGTGGGAATTTTTGTCCCGGTGCACTAACCAGGATGAGCTAACTAGATCTTGCCTCCACCGGCCTGGGGTTGGTGCCACCTTGTCATTCCATTCTGTGCTTATCTCATGGCAAAGTCCACAGAGACAGGCAACTGTGCTCCTTAGCCAACAAAACCTGAGCTGTTTCATTTACACCTAGAGTATAGGTTTTCAAATTTTCTTAAAAGAAATGCACTAAGGGAAACCTTCCTTTCACTTGAAATTAAGTCCGAAATCACATAATTCTCTCAGAATTCTACTCAAAGAGGCAAAGAAATATTTTTTGTGTTCGTAAATGATTTAGACAAACACACGAGATATCTACTACTGTTATGCAGAGGATCTTCATGTAAAAACCTGGGTCATACTAAAGTGACAGATATGATTTAAAATATCTGCTACTATTATCCGCCTCCTTTTCAACAACACTAATTAAAATCTGCAAGTATGGCAAAGGGGATGCAGACTGGGTTGATCTTACCACAGCTGGGGAAATACTGGTCCACAGGAGGCATGCTTGAGTCAGTGCCTCTGTGGTAGAGACCTTCATCATTCCAGTCATGCTGGCTAAATATGTACAGTGGGAAGACTAGGAAGGCAGTGAAGTTTACCCTTTTTGTCTCTTAATTCCATGGAAATAAGCAAATTCAGTCTGATTTAGTCTATGAATGATTGGTGTTTCTCACATGACCTTCCGAGATGTCTTTATTTAAATATTGATGGAAAAGACCTCTCAAATTTTAATGTATATAAAAAATCATCAACTAATGATGTATCTTTGCAGCTTGTACCAGTTAAAATCCCAAAGAAAATCAAACCCGAATGCTAAATTTTGTGTATCTCAAGGGTTTCTCCTTTCTAGCTATTTTAAACAACAGTGGGATGCAATCTTAATGATGTATGTCAAAAATATATACTTAATACTTGTATGCTGTATTGAGATATTCTGAATCATATTTCAAATCTATTGCAAACATCAGTGAAAAATTAAAAATAAAAATATCATTATTATAATAAACTAATGCCACTTATTGATTTGAAAATAAAATGAAACATCTGGTCTATGATGGGAAATATTTAGCACCAATGTTTTACTTTCAGAAGTCTACTTAAAATTTGAATTGGAATTTCATATCTAATGACTTTTAGGATATAGCTCAAGAATAGATTTCTAAAATAGTATATAATATAATGAATGTTAATGAATAGAAAGTAAAGCAAATTTTAAAATGTTGATATTTGCAGCAAACAATATATTATGTTCTACTCCTTTGCTTTGTCTTTCTTTTGTTTCTTTCATTGTATCTGTAGAGAATTCCCTTTATCCTTTTAGTTTTCGTGACTTATTCTACCTACCTTCCTTTCCTCTAGCTACAGATGCACAGAAAAAAAGTATTCAAAAATATATTTTATCAATTAGTTATTTTCCTTTGATTTCATGATTCTCTTTTTTATTTTTAACTTTTCTAAGCCTTTTTATTCATTATTATTCTATAATTTTCTTTCTTCTTGCATTTTTCTCATTTGTCCCGTGTAAATAATATTCTCTGCCTCTACCTTTCTCTCAGATTCCCCATTTCCTTCCTTCTTTTTTTTCGATTTTTGTCTTGTTTTTTCCTACTTCTCATCCTCCCTCAATCTGTTGTGTTTCCCTGTACTTTTCTTCTGTTTCCTATAATAAATTGATCATTTGTCTGCTGCCAACGAATCAGCATCTAAAAGCTGGATTTTAGAACAATACTCTGAATCTACATTGCTAGGAAAAAAGCAAAAGTTGTAACACCATTGCTTCCGTGTTATATTCATATTGGTTGTAGATTGCAGTGCAACAGTCCAGAAGGCTTTTATTTTCTAATATTTACATTGTAGCGGAGCACAAACACCTCATTCTTGGATAAGAAGCCTAGGACAAGCATTTGGACTACTAAGTATGGGACTAGTACAGAATGAAAAAGAAATTAGGAAATAAAAGGCAATAACATTATTTTTCTTCAGGAACCATTTCTTTTATTTTTCTCTATGGTGGTTCATGCTAGAAAGTGATTAAAATAAGTATTCAGGGAAATGGATGAAATATATTCAGATGCAATCAGATTAAAGTGTGATTCACATTTCGAGTTTCTATTGTCATTCAAGATGGTACTTAATATGAGCAATGCATTGAGATCAAGATGAAGCTCTGTAGTCAACATCACTGATAAGAGCTTTTTGAGTCTTAATTTATGGATAATTGTGTCTGAATAGCAGCTTTTTTTTTTTTTTTATGTCCTTTTTATTACTCTGATTTACTAATAGTACAGACAAACAAATGAAGAATGTGAATCTAGTACTGTGTGGAAAGCAGAAGGACCTGGAAATCACCAGAGAATTGAAGAGAGTTCATCATTCACTACTTTTCTTTACAGAGTCGAAGCTTATTAAATGTTTTTAAAAGTTAATTGAATACATATAATAAACCCCATTCCACAGGTCACATGAATTTTCAGGAACTCTTTAGAAGAACACATAGATCCATTACCTTAAAATGTAAAATGTTTTCCTACCGTGAAATTACAGACAGATAATAAGGAAGAGAGATATGAACATGCATGAAGATGTGGCAGGTCCTTCCTTCCAGTCATTGCCCGAATAAAGAGAGAACTGGGTGGAATGGCCTGTTAGGTAGTGCTCTTGACTTCACGAGCAGCTGGAGAGCAAGCCTGCCCTGGTACTGAAGGTCTGTAGTTCATGTGGCAGCTGAATCTGGGGACATGCAGGAGCCGTGGAGCTCCTCCTTTCCCAGCTCCAGCTCACTGCAAGGCTGAGCACATAATCCCAGCAGAGACATGCATAGTATTAATGTGGCTAGGTGCACAGACTGACAGAAATGTGTCTTTTTCAGCACAGCTCTCCCCCCAACATGAGCAGCACTGACTGTTCCTCGGCTCCAGTTTATCAGGGTAAATAATTAATTTATCAGGAGATAATTAGTGGAGTTTATACACACGCACAGAGTACACATCTCTTTCATAGCTACCTGTAAATGCTCAGTCCACTTCTTAGAAGGTCCCTAAGACACAGCTTCTCTGAGTTGCTAACAATGGGCACTCAGGACCCTTCAGCTTGTGGTGTCTCACTCTTGCTTCCCTTGGCCAGCCAGTGTCATCACCTTTTCCACCTTTTCCTTCATACTTGTTCTCTCACAGCCACCTTGTTCCCTTCCTTTCCTTACCTTTGACTCTCCTTAGCATCACCTAATAAGTTACTCACATCCTGCAAACCCCTGAAAACATCTTTTGATAAGTTTCATGCACTCCCCCAGACCTCTGCTGCCAGTAAGTCCCATGCTCATTGAGACAGCAAGCCACTTCAGGTCCACACAATTAGAGGGAGAAAGCTCTGACCAGGGACAATGGTCTCATTGTGTGGTCTTGCAGATTACCCGTTAGATAAATTAACAAAAATTCCCCCCAGGTGTCAGGTAGAATTCATTATTTCTTAATAACAGACATAGATAAACCTCACAGATTTATCTCTGAGATTTATAAGGTACTCATACCTGAGGAGAAAAGGGACACACTTGTCTTGAGACATCTCTTATAGGAGAGAGATTTCTCATATACTCATATACCTATATTTTTCACCTCTAAAGGCTGTATCACTTCATTCACCATAGATGTAATTTGAATGAGTGGTTTTAAGCAGATGTCAAACTTTATCATGTTTGAAGAAGATGCTATGGCCCATATATGATTTAATATACATAGGTATTAAAAGGGTAAATATATAAGAAGTAAATAGTTTACTGATTGATAGAAGATAATTGGATGGAAGTCTAGTCCTATGAGGATAAAAAAATGATATTTGAAGTTAGTATAGTTTTGGTTGTTTGAGACATGATTCTACCAACAGTTATTTTGTAATAATATATCAAATATCAGTAAAAACATTTAATTCATTTTTTTCTAAAGAGGTTATCTCCATGAAATATTCAATATTGTTTAATTTATGCTTTTTATTTAGGCCAGGAGGAATAAAATAAATGCAATTACAATTATACAAGTAAATGTTATTTCAAACCCTCTAGCAACAGGAAATAGCTTCATAACAAAATTATGTAACAGCTGCTATCACTAGTGATCAGCTTGATAATGTTTTCTGTCTCTTTTTCATTTATCAAAAAGAGTTATTTCATGGCATTGTCTTTAACAGGTTGTGTAGTGAGGAGGAAATAAAGCAGAGACAGAGTACCCATGTAAATATGGAAATGGTGAAGCTGTCTATGTTATTTTACTTTGACATAGAAATGTCTTTGGTCTTCTTTATACAGTAAGTCAGTTGTTATCTATTTGTTTTGTTTTATTTTTGATCACTAGAAAGAAAAGAGATTGTTCAGGCCCTAAAGAAATAAGCTCTGGCTTTACACTACTTCAATATTTGTGAATGACTGAAAGTTCTGTCTGCAAACCAGAAATATGATGATTTTGTCATAGTTTAATTTTATGTATGGATTGTACGGTAGTTGCATAGTAAACCAGCATAGTTATGTAGTTAGAATTGCTGGAAAACTATCTGAGTTTTTTGGGTCAGTTTAGCTATGAACAAAACTGGAAATAGCTATTAGCTAAGAAAAAAAAGGTATCTTTTCCAAAGAACCAAAGAACATTGCGTATACTGAGCAACACTGCAAATATAATGTGATACAATAAGGAGAATCTTAATACACATCTTTAGAGACATATCTGCTAGCAAACATTGATGTAACGTGTCGAGAAAATGATTTTGTCCACAAACTTCTGTATACAATGAAGTCTATTAAAAAAAAATTGCTAAAGGAAGTAAAAAGTCTATGTAAGTCCAGAATCAGTACAATTCATTTTAGAAAAAGAATCAGTTTGAGTCTAAGACTAGGATCAATCAGTTGATCCTGAGACTTGTTATTTACCAGGTACAACCAGGTATGTGTTACTCTTTGCCCAAGCAGTTGTTTCTCAATCCATGGACAGCTCTGACTTGTGTTGGAGAAAGTCTTTATGTTAAAATACCTGTATTCCTCCTTTAAACACGTTGTTCTCAATAACGTGTATATCAATCTTGTTGATTTTCCAGCAGAACATATCTCAGACAACCTTTGAAGAGGCTGGCTCAGCTGCTATGAATCCATTCTAGCTGTGGCTATCAGAGGAATTTTCTATTTCTAGATGACCCCCTTACATCTGGGAAAAACGTGCAGTAGCATTTTGGCAAAACCTATTATGTTCACTTGCTTTTCCTTTAAAAATAAACTAAAAATCAATTAATTCTACATGCCAGCTTCTAGTGAAAGTCAGAAATCTGTTCTCATTTTCATTATTTTGTTGGTACTAATTTAGTGTTTCTCACAAAATTCCTGAGCAGCATGCTACTTTACTTTTGAGAAGCAATATTTGCTCACTCCTACAGTTTTTTTCTCACTGGAGATGGAAACAGATATAGATTCTGCATATGCTCTGTGAGCAAGTAACTTGTTTCCCTTTGTGTATATTTTCAGTCTAGAATAAATAGAATTGGACATAAAGGAAGTAATTTATAATTTCTTATATCTACAGTAGCAAGACCTAGACTACTAGGACCTAGCATGATCTAGACTGCATTTCTTAAGAGTGTAAGGGCTTACTTAAGTTGGAGATCAAGACAAAGCATAAAGTCTCCTCCCTCAGATCATTTTTGCCCTGGAGTCTTGCGAAAAAAAACCCCAAACAACAAACTAACCCACCCTAATAACATTTCAGCACATCTGGTAAGACAAAAAATTCCATGTTCAGTACAAAAAAGAATTTTTAATCCTTTGCAATTCGGCCATGTTTCAGTAATTGCTATCACTTACACTTGATTGTTTAGGGACCTTTCTCTCACCCTCCTCTGTCTTTCAATCCCCCCCCCCCTTTTTATTTTTTTAGATTGAGTGGTTCTTGAAATCAAATGAAGAGTTAGAGATGGCAGCATGTCAGGAGAAAGGATATGTAAATGATAAGCCCAAATATTCCTTCAATCCCTAAGGAGCAGAAGCAATCAAAGACATTGTTTCTGACTCACTCAATTAAAAATAGTCTAAGCAAAGGTGCCCAGGCTGAGAAAGCAGCCTGAAATGCTTTAGAAAGTTCTAGTTACAAAGAGAGTATACAGAAAATAATACATATGGAAATGAAATCAAATATGCGAGCACATTAAGAACTGATTCACCTTTAAAAGCAGCAATCTCATTCTTTGTGTCAGAAAAATACCCTCCAAAATACAAATTCCAGTTCTGACATGCAGTCCTGGCTAAAAGTTCAAGGAATCAGGCATCTCCGAAACATGGTAGGATATCACAGAATTGCAAGAAAATTTGGGTTATTAGGGATTCATTGAGCCCAGACACCTGCTCAAAGCAGAACAAACTTCAAAGTAGGTCAGTTTGCCCAAGACTTGTAAGGCAGTTTTGAAAATCTCCAGGATCCTCTCTGGATAACACAGCCTCATGTATAAACATTTGCAACTGGATAATATTTTTTTCCCTTTTCCTCCAGGCAGGAATTGCCATGCTACATTCAGCCTGTTGCCTCTTTCTGTTTTCTAGTGCACCTCAGAGAGCATTTGATTCTGTCTTTTCCATTCCTTCACTTTCTGCAGTCTGTGTATATAGAGTAATTTATAAAGTCACAGGTCATGCATAGGCGAGTAGGTAGGCAAGTTTTATAGACCATAAGCTGAAGGGCTGTGTGAAAGCTACTCTTCTTTCCCAACCCCACCACAGTCAGAAGAGGATTTGTGGTGAATATTTTACAATCATCTCTTTTTCATTTTCCAAGAAGAAAACTTTAGTCTCCCCTCCAATATGCCCTAGCATCCTCTGCTTACTCTTTCCCAATGATGCCATTTCACTAACCACTGAAGAAGTCATCATCTTTTCTCCTGTTCCCTTCTACTACAGAGTCATAGCATATAAAAATTGTCCTCTTTTTTGTATCAAGAATTACAAGACCATGACTTTTTGAGTCTCATGTGATCATGATTACTTGTACCTGAAATAATTTCAGTACTGCCTTGGAGCAAAGATGCAGTTGGCAAAAGTTTTTCTTAAAGCACACTGCAAGATAGAGTTGGCTCTGATGTTTCTGATTTCCCAGCCTGCTTGTTCGACTAATTAGATGTTGGGCTCTGTAGATGGTTTTGAAGTTGTTTATTCCCTGTCTAATAACATTACATGTGTCACAGCAACTGGTAATGTGAGGTGCTCAGCTTGGAAAATACACAGGAAACATCTGGGGTTAGACACTGCCAGTCTGCAGAGAGCCTTGTTTTTTCTTTACCAAAATAAAACATCCTAGAAAGAGAGAGACAGAAAGAGATAGATAACAACATACAAATACTCAGGCATCTATTACCTACATTGCTAATATGTGTTCAATATCTCAGAGAGAGGAAACAAAGGCACTACCTCTGCTTCTGCACATCTTCCCCTGTTCTGTGATGTTGGCTTGCAACATTTTATTCAATTTTGGGCGGTATCTACTTTTTAGTTTCTAGCAGATATCTTAGTAGTCTGCAGCTAAAAGTAAATGTATATTTGTAATAAAGAAACAATAGCTTTGGGTTTTCCAGCAGATGCTAGATTTATTTCACACTTTTCTCATAAAGTAGTTTCATATTCCAAATGATCACATCTGGCAGCTGCCCAAGAACAAGAGCCCTGCCAGCTCAAAGACACACTGCCAGAACATTAATATTCATGCTGCATTTTGGTCTTCTCATTTGTGTACTTAACTCTCCGAGACACAAGAAGGTCCGTGGGGAGCACTGATGTGGGAGCTTCAGCCAGTTGTGCATCAGAATTTCATTAAAAAACCAGAGAAGAATATAAATTTTAGAAGCATGGGCCCACTCCTGCCCTTAGAGATATTTATTAAATAATAGCTAGCAAGCATCAGGTGGGACTATAAGCTGGAAGCTGCTGAAGCTGTTGACTATCCTTGCTTTAATCCAGAAGAAAGCTAGGATTGTAGGTTTGTGCTACAGCTTCTAGAAGATACTTGAGAAAATGTAATTCAGTTCCTACAGACATCTGTAATGAGGAAAGTGAAATATGTTGCACTTTCCAATTAAAAGAAACCCACAAGAAAATCTCTTTTTTAATCCACCAGAGGTTATGTTAGATGAACTGAGAGTGTATTAGTTTATAAAAGCAGATTCCAATACATATAATCTAAATGAAATTTATTGGAAAACCTATTATTGATTTCGTAAGAATTGCTTTCAAAATACACTTTTTTATAATATAATAATTATGACAAAATAAAAATCTACGTGTGATGTTATTAGCATTCTCAACATTTATCCTTGAATCCTCCATACTTTCAGGAATACCTTTTGTTAAGTTCTCTGTAAAAAGCAAGCCATTATGTAATAGCTAGAAGGTGATTAGAGGAATTTTTTATGTCTCTTATGTGAGGAACAGTGGTCCAAACCTTCAAAGTGTTCCTAGAACTCCAGTTAAAACTGAAGGTAGTAGCAAAAGATCCTCTAGTAAAATAACATAGGTGCGGAGAAAGCTTATAATTTTCCTCTCCTTCATTCTAAATGGATTGTTTTCCAACACGTATATAAATGCTTTTTCTAGTCAAAGTGAGTTAGTGTTTTTGCACCAAGAACAGCACGGTCTAGCATGGCACGTGTGATTGCTCCTGTAGTCTATTACTATAACTCCTTATTGTTTGTCACTTTAACTTTTTATTGTTTGTCTCCTTTATATAAGGATAAAATATTTAGCTAACTTTTACTTTACGTCTTGCTGTAGTTATAAAAAGGAAAAAATAAAATGACAAAAACTAGCTTATTGTGCAGAGGGAAGTTTGGAAAAAGGTTTTGATTACAACCAAGATTTATTTTAACTGAAATGTGCCTGGTAAACAAAAATTTGATAAGTGGGACCTGTCATGTCATCAAAAAGAAAAAAAATTACAAAGATCTTAAATAGATTTTGCCAAAATACAAACAGCGGGATGTAAATAAAATGGCATTTTACCAGATTAGCTTTTTTTGACCTCAAAATTTTGGAGAGATTTAGCTATCATTGACAAAGAGAATTATAGAAAGCATCGGACCTTTATTTTAGCAGACGGCAAAAGGTCAAGTCAGGGTACAGACAGCTGCTAGGAGAAAGTAACACAGTCCCTCTGAGCTGGACTATCTTCTCTGCCCAACAGTACAGAGTAGGGATTTTTATTGCAGTTTAACCTCTTGTCAACCTTCATGAAGAATGCACAGCAAGTAACCATTAACTTTTGGAGCTTATGCATCACAGAAGATCAAGTATTCTTTAGGATGAATAAACCTCTCCTAATGTTTTAGATTTTTCATCCAAAAATGCAGTGGATGAGTAGCTAATAAGACACACAAGAGCACAGAATTTGCCCAATATCGCTGTGAAAAATTCAGCATGTGTTACAAAACTAAGATTTAAAGAGTCCATTTCAGACCCCTCAACTAGTTTGAAAAACCAACTTGATCATTTCAGACTATTTTTAGAGTTTTTATTCGATGCTGAACATGTAAACGTTAGAGATCCATTTGCTCTTCTGCTATTTTGGTCAGTCACCAAAGAACACTTTTCCATCACACTCTTGCAGAGAAGCCCTAGTCCCAGATCAGAAATATATATTTTTACATCAAGGAAATGTATTGTGTACTTTCTTAACAGCACAACTTTTTACATCAACTGGTAGAATAGAGACAGAAAAATCTAAGAAAGGGTAATACTAAAGAGTCGTGTCTCTACACACTTATATGCTGTGGAATTAGCTACAGAAACACAGGGATGACTTGACTCCTCTCAGACACATATGCCTATGAAATTATGTATGTACTTTCAGATATTCATGGCATTCTCCAGACCAAGATCTTATTTGCTTATCTTGAAATATTTTTCCAGAAGAAAATCTGACTCTTGTTTTTCTGGGTTAGGTTGTGTTAAATAGATAAATATTTCCTCTTTGGCTACATAAAATTGAACACTCACTCCAGACAAGTGGTATTCTTCTGCTGCTATAGCACTTTGTGGGAGTACATAGAAGGGTTAATCAATAAATAATTATGCAATGAACAAAGTCATTGATATATTTGTCTAGTTGGTGGCAAATGAGAAAATTCTAGCATAGCAACCATATTTTAAAATAGAGTGATTTTTTCCAGTCCATTTCCAAGCTCTGTGTACCTGTATTATTAAAACAAATCCCTACTGAGTAGCCCTATTTATGCATCATAATTTGGTGTCTCCAGTGCTCAAAGCTGATAGCTGCCATTTCTTTTTGTCTAAATACCGTAGCTGCCTTCCTGCTCAAGCAGTCCACAGAAAGCTGTATGAGTGAAATTCTGGCCTGCAGCTGCGTGATTTTCAATTGTGAATCAAGAAGGACCTTTACTCCATTCTAGAAATGGCAATATCGTTCATTTTCCATTAAAATGGTATGCAACCAGAGGAAGAGAACCACAGTGGTGGACAACAACTATGAATGTGGTATAGCTAACAAAGACAGAGCTACACCACAACTCCATTTCAAAACCAGTACGGGTATCAGATGTGCTAAATTTGGGAGAAGGTTATATTTACAAAAACTTAATTAACCAAAGTATGCCTTTTCCAAAACGTGCCATTGACCTCACAAAATTCTGGTATATCATTATATAGTAGGCTACCACCCACCTCATTGCCAAAATCACCTGTTTTCCAAAACGGTGGAAATTATTACACTAGAAAATACATTAAACCATTTATTAAAAATGCCTAACCTCTCCTGGGAGAAATTTATTAATTCTCACTGCTTCATCTTGTACAGTGAAATGTGTGTCCTTTGGACTCCGTAAATTACATAAGACGTGATGCAAGAAGCAATATGGTTGTACAGTAAAAAGTCAGAGACAAATACTAAAGGCAGATGAACTACTGGTGAGAGTTCTTCAGCAAAATTACAGCATTTATTTAATTTAGAATTATATAAATTTGTGGAGTATGGTACTTCTTAGGACCAGGAGTACACCAGAATTTTTATTAAACAAATGTTTTAAAAATAAAAGAAATATTTTTGTGGATTTGGCAACTTTCTTCATTCTTTCATCAAAAGAACACAAACACAAAACTGCAATACTTAAAATGACTCTTGTCTTTTAAAATAAAACCCAAAAATTCTTCCTCTTAACTGCTCTTGAAAATATTTGCATGACAAGTGAAAAGAAGTGTCTTTTTTTTTTTGAAGTCTTTTTAGGTTTCTTGGGAAAAGGCAGTTTCAGCTAGGCTTGCTATTTCTGCAGCTCAAATGCTTACAACTTAAATATTTGTAAAGAGTGAGAAAAATAACTCCATTTTCTATTGCTGATTCTGAAACCTTTGTTCCCTTTCTTTGAATAGGCATAGGCAAACATATAATTTGTCCTGCCTTTTGTCTAACTGCAAACAATAGATTAAGTTCAGCTGAACATGCAAGGGAAAAGACAAAAGCAAACATTGTCAAGCACTTTCCATTAGCTGGATTTTTTGTTTTTCCTGAAAATGCCAGAGTGCAGTGAAGCTTTTCTTCTCTTTGTTTTAATAATCATATCCAGTGGGTATGGCTCTCAAGGAAATGGAAAGGTCAAGACATGTACACACTTATGGTTGGGGTGATAGCATAGGCTTGTACATTTTCTGCTGGAAGCTCTTGGACCACAGCTGCAAAAAGATGTAAAAAGTCAAATTATTTAAGGCATAATCCAGATGGCTTTTGAGATATTATTTCTTTGCAATATATAATCTAAATCTACCACTCTGTTTCAGTTTAAAGCTGCTCCCCCCTTGTCCTATCACTACACACCAGTGTAGAAAGTCCCTTGCCAGTTCTCTTGTAGAATCCCTGGAGCCTTCTCTTCTCCAAGCTGAGAGGTAGACCAAGCAGGGAACAGCTGGAGCCCACAATACTTCTGTGTTAGCTAGTGTGGATAAAACCCTTGCACTTTAATTCTTAAGTGTGAAGAAAATTATAGAAAATTGTACTGCAGGGTAAATTTTACACGACAGAATCATACCGTGCATCATCCCTTATTGTGTAACTTCTGCTTGTCAAGCATAACAGCTTTCTTTTACTGACTCCCTTAAGATATAAATTATGCTGGATTTACTTAAAATTTACTAAAAATATACTTTTCTGACCAATTTCCTTATTTTGAGTACATTTTGTACTAGATATCAGACGTGGTCCATGGCAGTCTGACATTTTGATCAGCTCACAAATTCACATACATGCAACTAGAAAATTCATGTGTGGGAAACAAGCAGCTTAATACGGAAATCCAATTCATTGAACACTGAAGCCTCATAGGAGTGTGATGTCTAGTTTTACTGAAAACCATAAATATATATCTTAATTTGATACCCACACCCTAAGGTTGTCATATTGTTATGAGGTAGAGTTTCAGACTCTTGAAAAACTGTAGGAAAATCCAAATTTTCATTTAAAATAAGGCATACTGACTTCAATCTTTTATTGAACTTCTGGGTAAAAGTGTGGTTCTTATGAATTTGAGTAATCATAATGTTCATCAACAACACGGGAAAGGACATTTCATTTATCTCCTGTGTTATTTGGAGGCATGCATTCAGAACTCTAGAGATTTAGTGAACCTTCTTTTCAGAATTGCTGCATTTCTTATGAAAAATGTTTGTAAATAAAACAAACATTTCACAGAAAAAGCATGTGATTTCCTACCCTGTAACAAGTCCCTGCCACACAAGATTTTAATTTTGTTAAATATTAGCAACAGACAAATAGATTTTTTCCCATTCTATTGTATGAGGAAATAATATTAAAAAATCAGGCTTTTTACTCTACCAACAACTTTGTTTGAAGAAAAAAGAACCAAGCTAAATCTAACTTTACTAGTTCTAATTTTAGTAGCAAAATTCACTGGTATTAAAAAAAAAAAAAGAATCAAAAATCTGCTCTTACAAATATTTCTTAGAAGGTTTACATTGGGACACTGTGAAGCAAGACAGCAAAAATGGAAATTGGCTTTCACAGTGAAGGTGAACAGGACACGCCAAGTGAAGGGGTCACTTCTCCTCCTCTCCAAACCTCACTGTATCTGAACATTTTTTTTCCTAGAAATTAAATTCTATGATAATTTCAGTCAAACACATACACAATTTTGTTATGTCCATGGCAGGCTTTGGAGAAGGCATACTTTGGTTAAGTGTTTGTAAATATAACCTTCTTTCCACTTTGGCATATCTGCACACCAGATAAACAACCTAAGTCAAAAAATCTTCCCAGTGTCTGTAAAGGAATATTTAAAATTCTATCTCTTAAATGTTATAGATGTGCGGTTTTTTTCCTTTAACAATTGCATAATTTGGAAGAAAAGTATTATATCTAACTCTAGTTGGTTTTCGTAATAGAATATGCTGGTATGAAAGGATAGGCTCGTTACTGTTTTGCTAAAGCAGAACAGACAGTGTGAAAGTGATCATGAGATTAAATGGTGTATTAAAAGCAGATGAGCTTTGGCACAAAAAGTGGTTTTCCTGTGTTCCTGATACCACTTTGATTCCAATGTTCAGCAGAGCATGAACGAAGGACGGAAATGTTGTGTTTTGTCTTGCAGTGAGCTAAATAATGGTTTAGATTTTGCTTAGCCAAATCTCCATCTGAATTAGAAACTATGCTCTGTACAGGGAAATATGGACTCTGCTGATTATTGTATGGTTTGATATAATTTAATTAGAAATCCATTTAGAAATTGGAGGATGCTTGTCTGATGATGCTGAAGAATAGAAAACCAGAGAGTATGCAAAACTTCAATTCAGCTTTGTGTGGTTTTATTGGGTTTACACAGCCTCGTTTTTGGGAGCAGGGGGTCCACAGAGCTGGCTTCTGTCAGAAGCTGCCAGAAGCTTCCTCCATGCCTGGCAGAGTCAATCCCTTTCGTGGCTTCAAAGATGGACTTGCTGCTGGCTAAGTCTGGGCCAAGCAGAGATGGCGGTAACACCTCTGTGATAACATATTTAAGAAGAAATCCAAACAAAAGTTGTTGCACAGTTTTAATTGAAGCTAGAGAAGAGTGTAGTGAGAATATGTGAGGAGAACAACATGCAGACACCAAGGTCAGTGCAGAAGGAGGGAGAGGAGGTGCTCCAGGCACTGGAGCTGAGATTCCTCTGCAGGCCACGGTGAGGACCAATGTGAAGCAGCTGTGCCCCTGCAGCCCATGGAGGTCCATGGGGATGCAGAGATCCATCTGCAGCCCGTGGAGGAGCCCCACACTGGAGTGGGTGAATGCCTAGAGAAGGCTGTCAGCCCATGGGAGACCTCTGGAAAGGGGGGCCCTGCTGCCAGGCTGTCTGTCCTCAAAGGACTGCACCCCGTGAAGAGTGACCCACGCTGCAGCAGTCTTGGGAGAACTGTTGCCAGTGGGATGGACTCACACTGTAGCAGTTCATAGGGAGCCGCTGCTCGTGAGATTGGAACCACGTTGCAGAAGGTCACAGTCTCCTGTGGGAGGGACCCCATGGTGCAGGAGGGGAACAACTCCTCTCCCTGAGTAGTGGCACAAAACTACTGGTGATGAACAGATCATAACCCCATTCCCTCCCTCCTTGTGACCCTGGGGTAGAAGGCAGAGCTGGAAGGAGGGAGGAGTGGGGGAAAGGTGTTTTTAAGGGCTTATTTTACTTTTAATTATCCTGCTCTGATTTTGTTAGCAATAAATTCACTTTGTATCTCTGCGTTGAGCCTGTTTTGCCTGTGAGGGTATTCGATGAGTGATCTCTCCTGGTCCTTATCTCAACTCATGAACCCTTCATTAAATTTTCTCTCCTCTGATTGGCTGCAGAGGGGAGTGAGTGAGCTGTTTTTGTGGGTGCTTGGCATCTGATCTGGGTCAACCCACGACAGTGGGATTTCTATCATAATTTTGTCACAGTCAGGTCCCGCTTATTTGTGAACACTGAAATAAGGAGAATTTCTTGAAAAACTCTGAGCAAGGATGCAATTGGTTGATGTGCCACAAAATCCATTGTGAAACTCATTTGGGAAGACAGGTAGCTTGGAAACTAAAGCACTGAACAAATCCCATACTGCATGAATGAGAGTTTTCAGGATTGCCTTAGCAACCACCAAGCAACAATCAGATGATCTGGTATCAAGGATAGCTGGCAACATGGAACAGCTTGATAGCAGCTGAGATCTGATGGTTTGTAATGTGTAGGATGTGATTACTAATTCAAATTAGAAAGCATTGGCATGTGCTTGTTTAAGATAGGAAAGACACAATGCTAGCCTAGAAACCATTACATTTCATAGACTTTAAGCAACCTCACCAAATACACTCATTGCATCAACTCTTGCCACTAAAAGGAAATGAAATCCTACAGGAAATGACAAGATGAGTTCTATAAAGTCAATAAACATTTCTGTGTCCAAGCATATATGACGAATGTTGTGATTTTTTTTTTTTGTTTCCCTCAACTCTAAAGGCAAGAAATTCCTGTAACTCTTTTTCTGTAGGACCCTGTTAGAGCCTGCCAGATGCTGTTAGTGCCAGGCTTTGTCTCATATAAACTTGTCACACATAGACAACTGCTTTGACTGTTGTCATTCCTAAAATGTGAGTAATGGAAAACAAAATGATCCATGAAAATCCCTCCTCCTGCACTTGCCTGTGCTGATTCTGGTAAAGGAGACCATCAACATCTCACAGCTGTTTCCTGCATCCTTACCTTCATGGCCCGTTTCTTATCCTGGCTCTTGGGATTTTGTGTTTGGGGTCTGTTGTTGTATAAATGGGATTATCTGTTCTCAAGCTGGACCTTGTTGGCATTAGAGAAAGAAGAAGCAGGAAGGTGTCCCAAGCAGGGGTGGAGAATGAAGTCCCAGCAGAAGTTCTTCAACTTGTGACATTCTCTTCCATTCTTTCATTTCTCTCTTCCTTGGTGAAAATATTTCTCTCTGTGGCAGCAAAGGCTGACAAGAGATGAGCAGAGGCAGCTGGTTTTAGCACAGTCTGGCGTGTTCTTCTTGTTTATAGTAGTAGCCGATTCACTGGAACATGGATTTCAAGAAAAGGTTGATCAATCTAAAGCAGGGGAATCACCTATCTAGAGATGCTAGAGATAAGTTGGTATGAGCTTTCTAGCAGTGACAGGATAACCTCAGCTGCAGGCTACTATTCATCAGCTAACCTTCCCCTTTCTGTTGCTTACCTGAAATAATAACATATTCTTCTCTGCTTATAGTAAAAATAAATATTTTACTTGTACAGGGATGTCAGGTTAAGCCGTTCTGAGTTTGGGTTGCCAAATAAGGAACTGATCGGACTAAATCAATAGTTTACAGAACTGAAGTTCAAACATCCTTACTAATCCACATGCCTGCATGTTCCAAAGTGTGCTGTTTATTTTATTCACTTTATAAATGATTTTAAAAAGAAAAACTTCCATTCAAAGTAAGTAATTTTCCCAATGGACATTATGTCAAATTTTCTGGCTTTAATTCAGTCAGTTAATTATATTGTATTGTCCATAATTGTTATACCAAGGATGGGAAAACAAATATTTGAAAGTGTTTTAAAATATCTTAGTATATTTTTTTTACAATTTAGGTTTAAAGACATTTTTTACCATGAGTGTGATTCACTAGTGAGTTGATGACTTGTACTTCCCTTTCAAATAGTCTCTGTGGACCATTATTGGGTGTGATTTCTGTCTTAACTGGCAGTGTAATGACAGCATCAATAAGCTGACTATCACTTTTTAAAATCCATCATGCTTAAAAGCAAAACAAAACAAATCAAATCAAAACAAAATACAACAGAAAATATGCAAAAAATGCTCAGCAGTATATTGTTCACTATAGACTAGTATTCCCTCTCTCTGACGGGTTTGTACAAACTCATCTTGACACATTCTTACAGCATTTGTTTATTAAACCAGAAAGATTAAATTTATTTTAGTACTTCCATAAATGCAGTAAGTACAGTCTGTACAGAAGCTCATCTACAAGACACTAAACTTTCTGAACCCTCTGGTCTGATCCAGTGAGATACTAGTTTTTGTGTTGTAATCTGCTTTGGGGAAAGAGTGCTAGGTCTCTCAGCAGCTCTGTCACTATGAAAGTACTGCTCTGAGTAATTTAGACATCACTGTAGTAAAAGAAAGTTAATTTGTGTTGTTTGGTTGCTATAGTAAGTTTTTTCCTGTTAAAATAAAATTACAACTCTCCCAGAGCTTTGGGAATTGCAAATTGGTAATTACCTAGCTATTAAAAGTGGTAGTGGCAACCAACATCCCGTCGCCTCGACTGGTATCCTTAGTGCATTATCCTCCCAGTTCATTAGTGAAACAGCTGGATAGCCCCTTGTCCCCTGTTATTGCATGTCTGAGACCACTGCCCTTTGCCAGAAGATACTTCGCTGAACTGAAGAATTTCTGAGGGATTCACTTGGACTCTTTACCCCTCACTAAAGAAGGTTCCAAACGCAGCAGAAGGAGATCAGTCAGTGAAGCAGCAGAGCTGATACACCACTGTGAGGAGGATGTAGCAAGAACACAAAACACGGGGAAGGCTGAAGGGTGAGAGTGGTGGGGGCGCACCGTGGCTTTATGTCCAAAGCTGCAGAGCAGTACAGCAAATCTCGTGATGCGGTCAGAGGCTGCTGGTTACACAGCAGTTGCAGATTTTTGCCTCAACAGATCAAATGGAGTATTCACTTATCTAAGGTTGCCTATCAGGTCCAAGCACATGTGCTATGTAAGCAAGGAGATGTATAAATATAAATAAGAAAATATGAGTTAAAAAAATAATACTTATGGGTTTGATATTTAAATACCAGTTAATCCAATTTAAATCTGTAATTAAAATCTATTCGATTTTAATTTATCTTCTAACTTTTTTTTTTAATAAAATGAATTCTTTTTAAAGTGTGTAATTATACGTTTTTTAGCAGCATTTTATTTCATGGAAAATATTTATATCCAGAGGTGGCTGGAAGTTTTAATTGATTTTTCACACTTCAGTGCAGCCAGTTTTTGCAAATACTTTTTGTGCGTTCTCAGTAGTGTCCCAAACCCAGATTTAATTTTGATGTGGCAAGGGAGTTACTGTGCCTAGAATTCCAACGTATTATTTAAAATATTTTTCAAGTTTAATGTCAAATAAATTTATTTGGTTTGTGGGTTTTGAGCTTCAGCTTATATGCTCCAAGCATCTTCCGAGTTTTAAGCTGTCTACACAGCATGAATGGAGGGATAGAATCTGCATTCCTGGCCTGAGTCGTAGCATCTAACTTTTCAAATCATCTCAATGAAACAGAAAGACTACTTAAAGAATAGGTTTTTGATCCTGAGACATCAAACTCCATTTTGTTTTAAGCAGGGGAATTCTCACTGAAATTACTTTTGATGTAACCAATATGCTTATGAGGATTTAGAGGATTTAGCTTACTCTATGCCTCAGAAAGAAAGCCTCATACAGTATCTGGCTAATGGTTCATATTTAGCAGATATTTTAAAAGATAGTTCATATTTTCAACTTTCATCGTAATAGCTGATACTCAACTAAAATTTCCTGGTTTTAACCATTCAAGTTTATGAAAAATAGGATACATGAAAATCACAGTGTGTAATATGTGTGTTTGCAGATTTTCCAATTGATAGTGCAAATTAATAGCGTAATTGTTGCACTATTAATATTTCAGTATATTTATAATCTTCCTTTCTGTTGTGTTATGAGTTTCATTACAAACAATATCGCTTGCTCAAAGACGAAATCTGTGCATATTTATGAAATGAGCTCTGATATTATACCTTGGCTATGTTAAAGGGTACAAGTCAATATAGCAGAAGGGTTTGGTGGGGGGATGCTTAAGGGAAGATAAGACTTTTCTCTCAGGTCAATGCTGTCACTGAGGAGAAAAATTTGCTCTTTAGACTGTGGAAAAAACATGTTTTTTTGCTATCCCTCCCCATCCCACTCTAGCAGCAAATTCAAGTAGAAGATCTAATCTTGACTGGCTTCATGTCTGCTGGGCAAATTTGAGTAGCATGGTTTTAAAACTGAGACCAAACTCAGAGGAAATATAAGGTTTGTCAGTGAGAGAGTGACTGGGGAAATATTCCTTCACAGTTACACGTGTGGGAGTTCAGTAACCTTTCGTACACACGGGATTCAGCAGTTTATCATCGGAACCAGAGAGGCAAGGGGGAGATCAGCTTTTGCTGCCCGAGGACATCTTCCTGTAGAAGCCGTTTAATTAAAATGTGTCCTCCACTGTATTTTATCTTGTGAAAGGCTAGCCAGTATTTCAGTTAATACCCCTGTAAATTCCTTTGCCAAGTGTCTTTAATTTGCCAACAGCCTTGTGAGGCAAGAGGTCCTAAAGTCAAATATATGTTGCTTCTCTGGGAATCTGTGAGTGCCCTCAACAGCAGCAGCTGGAAGGAGAAGAAAGCAGTGAGACTTATACAGATGATCTCTAGATCTGATAAAAATGATCCAAATATTGAATAACTATGTTTTTTATAGGATCATTTTCAAGACAGGTTTTAATCTCTATAAAGAAAATGCATTGTTCCTTCTGAAAGGTCTTTTATGTCACTAAGTTCCTGTTTGGGAAACAAAACTCTGCTTTTATCTGATATATATGAATTTGTAAGAATGTTACATTTTATGTTAAAACAAATTACATATCCGCAGAATTCTATGTTCTCTTTATTGAAATTAAAACATATGTCAAATGCCAAATGACAGTTAGTGCTCCAAAACTAAGGGGTTTCTTGTGCTCTTGCCTTTGTTGCCAGATCAGCTTACATTTATTGAAGTGAATGAAACTTTGGAATTATGTAATTGAGTTGAGAAGCTGAGGTTATGCATCTCCTTTGTACTTGGACAACTCTCAGATTGTAAAGGAAGGAGACACTGATGGAAATACGAACAGCTGAATAATGTCCTTAACAAGAAGCTCCTGTAATTTGGAATAAAATAACTGGAACAAAATACCTCTAGCACTAAAAAAACAAAAAAACAACAAAGAAACCCAAAAACAACAACAAAAAAACCCTCAAAAAAACCAAAACGACAACAAAAACCAAACAAACCTCCAAACAAAAAAAACTCCTAACAAAAAAAACCAAACAAAACAACCAAAAACAAAACAAAAATAAACAAAAGCAAAACCAGAAAAAAAAAACCAACCAAATTTGTCAACGAGGAAAGTAGCCTTAGCAAAAGAACTCAGCCTGTTAGTATGAGTCTGTGCCATGCCTAGGGAATGAAAGCTTACTTTAGCAAAGGTACGACATATCTTCTCTGGGTTTCTGCCTCTATTTGTCTATCCTCACAGCATTCTTTATTCCTTAGGAAATCTGTGGAAGGGAGCAGAGGCTTAATTAAAGATAGTCATTACTCTAAAAGTTAGTTAGCATGATGTACTTCAGGAGCTGCAAAATTATTTATTTCACTGACTTTTACTATTTCACTTAATTTCCAAAATTTTGTGTTGTCTAGCAAACTGCCAGAGCAGTTAATTTTATATAAGTAACTGAAGAAATAAACTTAATAAGCAATCTAGTTTCAGAGCTTAATTTTACAGAAAAAAAATAATTATCTTTTCAACTTGTTCTTTATTTGTTACATTTGAAGTTTTCTTAAATTTACCAAGTAAAACTTATTTTCAAGATGAGAACAAGGAATAGAAAATTTAATCCAGAAATAATAATTCACCAGAAATAAATGAGCAAATAAAATCAATATGGAATTCCTAAAGTGTAGTGAGAAATTTTTGGAAGATGAGGCTGCAAAGAAAGAGCAAGAGACCTGTTAAAATGTAAAAATGCTCTTATTTTTTCAAACTCCTGAGTCACATAATTTGAACTTAATATTTAAGTTCAAATTTTCCGAGTATTTACGATTGCCTAAAAATCTAATATCAATAATGCCCGTCAGGTTCAAGGAATTTGTAATTAGACATAGGTAGTGGCAACCATAAAATCAAACTGACTAATATCTTACTTAATGGTTTGATAAGAAAATAAGTACACAGTTTAACACATGAACTAGCTGATACAGTAATACTTAGGAACTTAAGTAATTTAAATTGGGTATAGTTTATTTCAATATGTCAATAGTACTGCAATTATAAGATGATGAATTGTCTTTCAACTCTTCCCTCTTTGGGAGAAGTCTCATTGTTTGAGAACTACAACAAAGGCAGCTGGTAGCTCGACTAAGACATAATTGAGCCCAAATGGACCAATGGATTCTTCAGATGATCCCTTTTCAGCAAACCCATTAAACACATGCCTTAAATTCCTGCTAAATGTATAAATTCCTGCTAAATATATACCTCTTGACAGAAACAGGAAAACATTCTGTAATAAAATGTTTCTCTTGACTTGAAAGTAAAGATATAATGAAATTATATCAGAACATACTGAATGAAATGTGTATACTAAGTGTTTAGTGAAGACTGCCTTACCAGTTAACATGAGTTCTTATAAAGGTTTTGTGTTATTCTTAAAATCAGAAACCTGATAAGTATATGGTACATAGGCAGAGAAAAGGACATTTCATTTTAAAAAAGTGTGTGTACTTACCTAGATTAGAGCGAACTTGCTAATTTACGACAGGTATAAATCTACATGCAAATAGGAGCGTAAGGAATAGCAACGGTATTGCCCAAGAATATATTCTATTGTGATGTTATTATAGCACTAGTTCTGTTGTAATTTCTAAAATCTATTTTAAAGACAGTGGTATTAGACTGCTACCAGATAAAACAGTTGGCAACACTATGCCACAGCCATTGCAAGGACACAGGACAGAAGACTGAGTAGCACAATGAAATGTATTTCCCTTTAAAGACAATTGCTTATGCCGTGTACGAATGACTCTCTCTGTGATCATATTTAGTCAAATTAATGTAAAGCTATTGATGTAGGTCAGATATATTTCGACTTCTGCACCAAGTACAAGGGA
The DNA here is from genome assembly GCA_013397755.1 of Cnemophilus loriae. NCBI lineage: Eukaryota > Metazoa > Chordata > Aves > Passeriformes > Corvidae > Cnemophilus > Cnemophilus loriae. The sequence continues at coordinate 2,124,770 of VZTF01009271.1, read as the reverse complement.
AGACGCTCATGCCAGTGTGAATATTCTCACTGGCTGCTGATCTCAATGCTTTAGCTAATTCGTTATCCTGCTTCTGTCTCTTTGGCAATCAAATTGAGATATAATGACTATGATTCTAAAAAGAGTAAGACAGGGTATATTGCAACCAGCTTTCTCAGCACAGATGTTACACTGCTGTAGCTGGACTGAAAACAATTATTTTTCCTGCAAATTCAGACGCTGTAACCCATTTTCCTATAAGCATGATGTACAGAATGATGATCGTTTCTCACAGAAAATGGAATTATTATTAGACAATAAGATTCAGATTGCTTGTTTAAAAATCTTTGCATCACAGGTAGGACAAAAGTAATACAAGGTTGGCAGAGATTCCCTCTTTGGGTCATTTCACTTGTCATCCAAATGATTAGATTCATGGAATCGTAGAATGGTTTTGTTTGGAAAGGACCTTAGAGATCATCTAGTTCTGACCCCCTTACACAGGCTAGGAACACCTTTCGCTAGATCAGGTTACTCAGAGTCACATCCAACCTGGCCTTAAACACTTCCAGGGATGAGGTATCCACAGCTTCTCTGAGCAAACATTTCAGTGCCTCACCACCCTCACAATAAAGAAATTCTTCTTCCCACCTAATCTAAATCTACCCTCTTTCGGTTTTAAGATTTCCCACTTTGTCCTCTGATGGCCTTCATGGCTCTCCTCTGGATTCACTCCAACCAGCCCATGTCCTGCTTATGTTTGCATGCTCCAGAGCTGAGCACAGTACTCCGAGTGGGGTCCATCCATCAAATCCATATCTCTCCAGTTTACAGACAAGAGTGTTGTGTTGGATGCTCTCAAATGCTTTGCCCAAGTCCAGGGAAATTGTGTCAGTTGTCTTAGCCACCAAAGCTCTAAGCCTGTCACACAGGACCACCAGATTTTTAAGGTATGATTTACTCTTAGTGAAGCCATATTTTTTGTCACCAGCTACCTCTTTATTTTCATGTGCTTTAATAAAATTTCCTGGAGGATCTTGTCCACGATCTGTCTGGGCACAGAGTTAAGAATGCCTGGCTGTAGTTCCTCCACAAATGGGGACATTTCCCATTTTTCATCAGTATGAACTTCACTGGACTGTCATGAATTCTCAAATATTCTGAAATATTATCTAGTGGCTTATCCTCTTCATCTGCAAGTTGCCCCAGGACTTGAGGATACATATCAGTAGGTCCCATTTACCTGTCCATCTGTGGGTTCCTTGGAAAATCTTGAACCTGATTTTATCCTACAATGAGCAGTACTTACATTCTCCCAGTCCCTGCTTCTGCCTTCTGCAACTTATGTGGTGTGGCTGAAGCAGTTGCTGGTGAAGATTGAGGTAAAAAAGTCATAGAGTATCTCAGCCTTCTCCATGTCCTGAGTGACCAAGTCTCTGGTTCAAAGACAAAATCCAGATAAAAACTAAAGGCTTTTGAAAATGAGTTTCAGATATGTCAGGAGGTTGAAAATAGGGTGACATATTCAAGATACATTTTGTTAAGGCGTTTAAAACTGCAGGGTTGAGGTTCAGCAAGTGGAATATTGTTTAGAGTGAAGTTTCATGAGTGTTTAGTGATTTCATTTGGATTAAATGTAAATAAAGAGCATGTTTAAAGCATGCTGTTACAGATTCAGTTATATATTATATCTGTGCTTCAGGCTTAAAAATCTACTGTCTGTCATCCTAATTGTGAAAGTGTAGATGGCCAGGAAATCAAATCCTCCTCCTGAATTCCTTCAGCTATAGAGAATAATCTTTCCAGGTCTAGGTTTGTTTTTGGATTGAGACTGAGTTGAAGTTTTAAAGGCAGGATGAACAGTGGATTTCTGAGAGGATAAGTATCCAGTTTCTCATGCTTTTGTCTCAGGTCATGTGGACAGTCAGAAAAAAGAGATGTGGAAAACAATTTACGGACTCGCCTCAATTAGGTCAGCACCATGCCTTCTTCGGTTTGACTTAAGGAGTGTGGAGATCTGAGACATGCTGGGACAGATCCAATTAACTCTTGTAAAAGTCTGGAAAGGAGTTTCTTACCAAAAAAATCTGCCTTGTGGCAGGCAGTATCCTAGTTCTGCCATGAAAGGTCGTAGTTGTCTCAAGGTTGTAGTTAACAAGCTTTGTTCATGTGACATCACCAATGGACACTTCTACATTGTCACCTACAACCTGGTGATGTAACACCATAAGAGGTGCGAGCACAAGTATTCAGTGCTGTTCTACTGAGCCTCTTTTCCTGAGAGTATGCCTCTTGTTCTCTAAGAAGTACACCTTGTGTGCAGCCCTGAAATAATCATTGTGACTGACCTATAAATTTTCCCTAGAGGCTGTCTTTAAGACTGTTCTTGATCTAGAAGCAGTCTTAATCCATACCTTATGTCTTGGGGATTAGCTCAAGGTATGTGTCCAAACGCTGTACAGAACCAGGTTTCAAATCTGGACTCTTTGGCGAATTTAATTTCAATTTAAATGCACGATCACAGAAGCAGGAGGGAGTATATGGGTATTCTCGTGAATTTCTGCACAGAGTTAGGTACTGAGCAAACAAAATGTCATTAATCAAATAGTGGTTTAAGAGTGTTCCTTTCATTGTATGAAAACACAATGAATGAAGGAACCTTAAGTCAGAAGAAAATTTTGTAGAATTGTTTCAATTTAATTCTTTCTTTTCCTTTTTTTTACTATTGGCTTTTAACATCTGCTAGAGAAATTTATGCAAAGTAGTTATGTATCTAACAATCAATGAAATGGCCGTGCTTGGACAAATGGCCTAATTTAATGCCACATTGCCATTGTGTTATTCTTTCTATTAATCATTTCCAATGCATTGCAAAGCAAATTGACCTCTAAAAACTAGGGAATCACTTTTATTATATTCTATTATCTGTGCTTTGAATATTCCTCTTTCAAATCCAGAAAGGATACTCAGGAAGAAGGAAGCACTTATTACTGTGAAATTCTGTTCAAAAATATGGGTTAAGTAACATTCTAGCAATGATTCCAACAGCTGAATGCCAGAATGATGAGCTTTTATCATACGGAAAAGCTCCTTAATTATGTATTCCATAATGCTCTAAAATTAGTTGGATGGCCTCTTTTCTGACTACGTACCATTTTTCCAAACATGTTCTCTGGTATAATTTTTGGTGTCATAGTGATCATGACTACCTTTTTACACAGAATTAGTGGAATAACAGCAGTTGCTGCCAGAACATTTTCTCACAACAACTGAAATCTTAGCTTTGCTTTTACTTTTGCTACAGTAGAGAATGGTGATAGTTAAGAGAGTACAGAGAAATGCTGATTGTTGATAACGGTTGTGTGTGCAATGACTTTATTCTCTCTAACATGCAAAATTCTTTCTTTAGCATAGCTGGCATATGAAAAAGATACAATTACAGTCCTTCACCCACTCCTGTTAAATATATTGCTTTAATCTATCCAGCATATCTACTTCAATATGAGCATGCCGAATTAAAAGGTGATTATTTTCAGAGGGAGGGAACTGTCTTTGTATCCAGAGAAGACAGGACAAGGAGTGGTGGCTTAAAACACCGCATCTCGTCCAGAATGTCAGCAAAGCCCTGCCAGAGATTAGAAAGGTTGTGACACCACCATCATGACAGGCAGTTTGAAGAAGTATATTTAAGGTATTTCTGATCCTGTTGTTTTGAGGTTCCGTGTCTCTGAATACAGATTTACACGGGAGTAGTTCCGAACTCACTTTTTTTGAATCAAGTTCAGCCTTTTTTTTTGTGCTCAAGATTCTGAACTGCCACTTCTGTGGGGCAGAATCTTTTCTCCTATTTTTCCTACATGCACAGCAAAATAGTTCTCTGAAGATATTATGCTCTATGTTTCTCCAATATTTTTAATTTCTGTGTGTATTTGTCCATTTTCTTGCAATGTCTAGAGCCCTCTGCCAGTGCCGGGTCACTTTGGGAATATTTACTGTGGTTTTGTTATGCCAAACATTGCCTTTTTATCCAGAGGTTGTCAAGTGTGTGTAGTTGTTTGTCTGCATATTGTGCTGCATGGTGTGCTTCATCTGAATATATAACTTTTTCTTTTTTTCCAAGAAACTAAGGATCATATCAGTTAATAACAGGTGCTATAATATATATCCATATAGTCTGTAGCAAGGGTTTTGTTTGTGGCTTTACCTCTACAAGCACAGGGGAAGTACTTTACTTCATTTCTACAATCACCAGGGATTCCCTGGCAGCCTGATTACTCCAGAGCCTTCGATTTGATCAGAGCTGTGCCTTTGCTCCCTGAAAGCATCCTTAATGAAAATAATATTTTGGGAGGTATAAAGGAGCTCTTCAAGAAAAGAGATGGCATGGGGAGGGAGGAAACAATGAGGAGACAGTCTGGCCAAGATACTAAGAAGGAGTGAAAGAGCCCTGTTAGGAGAAGAGAGAAATACGATTATGCAGCACCAGAACTGCAGTAGCCTCTGCAGAACAGAGAATAATAGAAGCAACACCAGAAGACAGAATTTTCCCTTTGAAGTCATAGATGGGAGACTCCCTATATGGACATGCAGATCTTTATTTTATCTCTCACAGGTGAATTATTAATCGCAGTGCATTTGAGAAAGCTTTTGAAGGAAGTGGCATGAATCCTACTTTTATTTTTATTTATTAAAATGGAATGCCCAGTAATTTAACCAGTGTAATTTTTCAAGTAAATAAATTTAAGTTAAACAATTAAAATAATTAATAAATCCTTTACAAGTCCGTAATGCTGGTTTAAATTACTAAATTTTGAAACAGTTTAGTAAAAATTAATAGTACGGTTTTAATGGGTTTCCTTGTCAGATAGTTCCACTATTTACACTAGTTAATACTTTCAGAGTAGCTCTAGGTCTCAAGTATGAATTCCTTGGCTAATCTACATTCTGTTAAATCTGGAAAACAATACATTTTGTTAATCATTCAATTATCACCAAAGTAAGGTGGTTTGTGATAGCCACTTTTAGAACAGCACCAAATTTCTCATTTATTCAATCAGTATAACAATTCTGAAAGTAGAGAACTCAGATGTTTTCTGAAAAATTCTTGAAACAACAAGACATTCAGAGTGATACTTCTGAAATAAAACCAGTATTAAAGAAAAGAGCTGTTACAGCACATTGGGATAAAGGCTTTGTTGTAGGCACATGCACAATTCATTAATATTACAGGATTGATATTTTGTTCCTTTAGCCTTTCCTGAATATTGTAAAAATAAATATATTTAGACAGAATGTCTACTTGGAAACAAATAACTGAATGGTAATCTAATATCCTGGCTACGTGGTATTACACATAAGCTCCAGGACAGATGGCAGTTTGTTGTCTAAATCTTGCAGAAGCACTGGGACATGGACACTACTCTGGCAGCAGCCCAAGTGAGATATTTTACCCCACAGGTATGCAAAAAATCTTTCATAATACAGAGGGTGCACATCCTGTCATTGCCTCACTGGAGATGTCCTCTTTCTTTTGCAATGTGGTCGTACCTTTGACTCTGGAGGCTTTCCATCACCACACGTTTTTCCTACCAATTCTTAGAGACAGTAATACCAACATGATTCAGAAAAGAGTACTTTTAATTTCTCTACCACTATTTGGGAGCTGAGAGAAAAGGATAAGAGGGGAGCAATAGCATTTTTGCCCACGTGTCCCTACAGAATTGATTCCTTCTACCTCTCTCACTAAAACTGTGTCATATACTGAAGCTCTGAAAAGTGGACAGTTTTCACTGGAGTTTTTTTCACGGTTTGCATACATACTAAATCACTTTTTAATTCATATATGAAGCAAGAAAACTCTTGTGATGAGGTGATTTCTACATGAAAGGCTGTGCTTATACCAAGTTTATAGCTTGGACCTACTCTGACTATCCAAAAAACAGTGACAACCTGATTTTGTAGTAGAAGTATGTTTTCTTCCTACTTATATAATCCAAAAAGGATTGAGCCAATTTTGTTTAAGCATTATTTTAAAGACTTTCTGTACATGTCTTAACATGAAAATTCTAAGTACCTGTTGTCTTTTCAAAACATGTGGGGTTTTTATTTCTTTATTTTTTACCTGTGAGAAGTTAAACAACACTGAAAGTACCTCTATGATATTCTAGTATTTTAGTTCATGAATGTCTGGAACTTGAGGCTATATGACTGTGCTAAGAATATGAAGACAGAAAACACCAATATTTTTGTATTTACCTCCTGTGATGAACAAGATTGGCTAGTATTTGGAACTTCCAATGTATCTCTTTATTCCAGAAAGGATAGGAAAAAATGCCTATCTCTCCCCTAAACGAGGAAAAAGCCCTACATAGATTGCAGAGAAGATATAGGAGTGAAGAATGTTCTTACGCACATCACAGATGTTCATCACAGGCACTCGGGAAAACCACAGCCAAGAATGCCTGTAGCACATCCATTTTTGTTATCTATAGCCAGTAGCTTATCTGAACTTTACTCTTATCACTGTATATTAGGAGAGAAATTTTCGATGCCTAGAAAGAGCCTCAGCTTTGCCACAAAACCTACTAGATGCATTTATAGATTTCTAAATATCATTATTGGCATTTCTTTTCTAAACACTTAGGAGGAAAACCACAAGCAGTTACCAATAGGAGGCAAGTAGACATATTTCAGATGATTTCAATACAATTTTCAGTGTTGGCCATTTAGACAATGGTCAGATACAGTTTTGTGACTCCATTTCTCGGAGCTCCTGCTTTGACTCTTTCATTAAGCTGGGTGTGATAAAATATCAGTGCAGACAACTCCTCAGACCTGGATTAAACACCCTTATTCCTCATATTTTCTCCAGTTTCCTCACATTTAATATTTCACACCACAAGAACTCCCAATTAAATTAATGAGTAATGCTCTATGAAAGTCCTGCACACTGCCCACATGAGAAAGGACTATTTAGTTCAATTAAAAGAGATGGTGTTTGATCCATTTACTTTATGATTTACAGTGTAGTCCAATGGGAATCCTTCCAAAGCAGCCAGTCTCATCCTCCCGCAACTCTTCCTCTCACTCTCCCCAACTCACACACAGGTACAACAGTAGAGCTCTGAAAAGGTTACTTAAAATACCAGAAGAATAAGTTTCCTAATTGAATTTGTCTTACTGGACTAGACACTAAAGAAGTGAAAAAACTTGTCAAATATGTGTGTGTAAACATATAATGATGGTTTTACATCTAAATGAATACGCATATGTAGGTACATACATATCTACATACAGCATGTCGTGAACATATTTTAGTTATGTATTTTCAGTTTGCCTTTCTCTGAAGTTCAAATTAAATAATCCTTCACAAATACTTTTCAAATTATTATTATTATTATTATTTTATAACATGTTATCTTGGATATACTTTCACAAAGTGAACTGGGTGATGAGTACCAAACATAAAGAAAAATATCTCATGAACGTTAACTGGAAAGTTTTAAGACCTAACAGGTTTTCTGCTTCATCCTCATGATGAAATGAGACCTGTCAAATATTTTTGTTTGTTGCCCATTCCATCCGGTTGTCCTTGGTCTGAGCTGTCCCAGGGATTCAGGAGGCCAAGGCTCAAATTTCAGCTTGAAACAGATTTTGCGAGAATTATAATTCTCCTGGGTCTGCTAGGTGAACTGTTTAAAAACAGCTGCCTCTCAGCCAAGCTTTTCTTGACAAAATATTTCAGGAAATAGTTGATTTCTATGAAAATTGCAGGTTAAGCAAATCATTAAACATTTGCTGACAACACCAATTCAATTAAGAATTTTGCAAATAATTCAGATCATTTTATACAGCACAGAACTCAGCATCACAAAACTGCTGGTTTGATGCATTTTTTTTTTTTTTTAATCAGTAAAATGTGATTGTTGAATGCTTCCAAGAGATGGCAAGTAAAAAAAAAGTGACATTCCATTCAAATATGAATTTATGAATAACATATAAACTGAGTTTTTTAATAATTTAGTAATTTCAATCAATTGAAAAGTAGTGTTAAAGTGCTCAGAATACAGTCCTTGCTTTATTTTGACCCTGTTTAGAGCAGCACATTTGAATAAATCAATTTCAGCAACCTGCACTAATCATCAATGTTTAAAGAAATTTTTCTTGCGTTGAGTCTGTCCATTGACATATGTGGAGATTTAGTTTGATGCCTAACACTTGAATGCCTAATTTAGAGTGAGTAAAACCTACTGTGGTTTCTACTTCTGGATCCTTTTTGATTCTGATTATCTGGGTTAGACAGCACAAGAGAAATATAAGATAGAAGCAATAATCCAAAGGAAAAAATACTGAGACCTTGGTTGAGAGTCAAGTAGCCCAAATGATATTTTCATATATTGGTCTATTCCCCAAGCTTCTAGATGCTGATACAGTAACACAGTACGATTGATTCTCAGCCTTCATGTTTCCATTCCTCACAAACATGCTCAGAAAACCATTTAGAGGGTGGAATTTAATTTTTCAAGATTTTTGTTTCCTTATTAGACTTCAAACACAGTGTTCAAAGTTGGTATAGGGCTGTGAGGGTGCACAAGATATCTGACACTAAAGAAATCCATTCATAAGACAAATCTTCAATGCCAAATCTTAGGAAAAAGAAAATTTTCACAGCTGACTTTTAATCCGTGAAAAACTGGATTTATAATGGAATTTAAGACAGACCCTTAAGTATTACAGTTCTAGTGGGCACCTGTATTTATTGTATAAAGCATAAGAGCACTAGATTTATCACTGTAAGTGGTTTCATTAAAATTCCAGATCTTGCTATATTTTTTCTCATTTCACTAGTTCAAAATTGTCAGTATTCCCCAACAACACTTAAGGAAAAGTATAATAATTATAATAAAATTTAATAATAACATTGATATTATTTTTATTATTGTTCTTATTACTGAAAGTTAAAGTTGCTGTGCAACATAAATTAGCAGGAACATTTCAGAGAAGTAAACAGGTAATTTCTGTCCTATTTCTGCCTGTTGTCAGTCTCTGAGAACCTGAAATGTGGGATCAGTTTTAGTCTTAAAATAGGTTAGTCAACACTCCTTCTCATTTTCTCCAGGAAATAATTCCCTACCAAGCTGGTCTATAAATCTTTCAGAAGAAATTCCTTAAGAAGTATTTGTGACATAAAGAAGCATTTATTTATCAAATACTTCCTAGAATTCTCTTAATGAACTGTGAGCCTTTTCCTATCTCAAAAATACTTATTTTCTGCCATGAAAAACTGAAATTGTAGTGAAGATTTATGTAACAAGGTGAGTATGAACTGTGAGGATCTGGTGCTCTAAGATAATATGCTCAAACTGCTGGCAACAGAAAAGCAACAGGATCCTTCTACTCAAATTAGATGAACTTATAGATACTGGATAAGTTAATGCAAAGCTGTAGGTGAATGTAGTTCAGAAGTCACCATATGTAAAAGGCAATGTTGGCAGTCTGTTTCTTGCTTAACCAGCCAACAGGCATCTTAGGTTCACATGCAAAGAATGAAAAAGTACATTTTTCTATTAGTTTTGGCTTTATTTTTCAATTTTAGAATGGTTCTAAATAGCCTAAATTGCCTAGGTTTACCTTAGATGGGGTCTATGTGCATTATAATACTGTATTTGTCTAATTGTCCCATTGTCCAAAGCTAAAATTCTCTAGATTTTAAGGCAATACCATAAATATACTGAGGAAAAGGTAGGAAGCAAGGATGAGAGTGGGGGGAATGAGAAAGGGAGGACAGGAGGCTCTAATAAACCTTGCATTATTTCTACATTTGTCTTGGAAACCATTATTTACCTAATGCATAGGTATTATTCAAGAGCTCTCCTATTCTCATGTTCACCTAATCCTTGGTCAGGTCACACCCTTCAACAGTAAATAATCACCTCCCTGATTTTTGTGGCCTTCACTGATTTCAGTCTTTCTAGGAATTTGCTACTTCTGTAGCATGTGGCTGTGATTATTTCTTCCACTGCCTTGCCATTCACATTTTAGCCAAGTGTTTTCTTGATAGCTGGATCCTCTCAGCTTAGTACAGGCATTACTTTGGATTCTGTTCTGAAATGCATTACTGTTAGAGCTGTGCTGCAGTCTGTGTTAGTAACAGTCTCTTGTGGGAGTAGATCAGTTCTCTGCCTGGGCCCTTGGAGAAAGCTCCTGGACACCTGGAGCTTGAGATTCACTTTAGGTGATAGGCAGCCAAAAGATAATACTTTAATCACTTTATTCTACCATTGCTGTCCTTTATGGCCTCTACATTTTTTCTTGACCTCATTGCAGCATAGCAAGGACTTGCAAATTAGTTGTACTCCATTGTGTTAAGATCCTTCCAGGCTGCCTTCTCTTTTTCCGCCGTGAGAGCTGTTTTTAGATGCCCTGCAAACTGTCAGTGTAGAGATGCAAACAGCATGCAGTTAAATCACTTAAGGTTTTTACTGAATGACTGTTGGTACTGTTGTGTTTGATATAACTCTGTTTTCCCAATTTTAGCTGGAAATTCTCTTAGACTTTGATTCAACTAGCTTGAGGGTGATCACATTCCTGTCCCTTGACAAAAAGACTTCTACAACTTCTACAATGATAAAATGAGAAAGTGGGAATAAGCTCTGTGTGTTTGTCTGTGAGAGGTTGGGGGTACTCCAAACTGTCCATAAGGGCCTTCACCCCTCACTAATCACACTAAAGAGGAAGGCAACCATCAGCAAAATTAAACAGCAAGCAGATGATTGCAAAGAGATTTCTGACATAGCAGAAGAAGACCTTGCTACACTGGTAAACAGGTCAGCAACCCCACCAGGGTGCTGTGCTTTCTCACCAGGACCTGGGTCAGTGGGTGAAGAGTACAACAAAAGGCAACAAAAGATCAGAGCACCCACTTGTCCCACAAAAGGGGTGTGCACGAGCAGGACCCACTCCTGGGGTGAGGGTGAGCTTCTGACCTCCCCGGCTGGGGGAAACCTCACTGGTGTCAGATGGGTTGGAGTGAAACTTCTTGGAATGAAATATAAATGGAATTTAGAAATCTGAAGCTACGTATGCATGTGTCTAACGCTGTGTGTTTTGTTGTGTTTCTGATACAGATCCTGAGCATAGTGTTTGCTGATTAATTACATGCCATTAGTAAATCAATAAATTGCTTTGATCCTGATTTGATTTAAAGTGTGTGAACGGATCAGTTTTCCCCAGGGTCAACAACTAATCCATTAAAAAAACTAGCAGGGCTGCTTCAGACTTCTGAGCAGGCTAGGTCAGTGAGAGGTTTTACTGAATCATCTATGGAAAAAGGAGAGAGAAAATAAGTTGTTCTTCTGATGATGAAGCAGGTTATAGCTCCATATAGATTATCATTCTAATTCAATTACAAAAATTAAATCTTTTTGAAATTATATTCCTTTAAAGATAATTCATGAAACAGCAATTTTTTCTTTCAAGAAATTTTGCATATTTCTTGTAAGCAAATTGCAGATAAAAGTCTAGACTATTAAAATTTTATGCCTAAGTTCTAAGGTAAAAATGCTTTCCCAGCTTCTTTGGATAGGGTTTCTTAATCTCTGTTTTTAAAAATGCCAGTTTCATATGAATCTGCTATTTCATTATCTATGCACCATTTCAGTGATTAATCATTAAGAAAAAGACCACTTTCACTTCAGAAAAAAATATTCCCCATTTATAAGCGATCTGGAGTATCCTGGAGCTCACTTAATAAAATGTTATAGCTAAGATAGTGTAATAATATATCACGAAGATGAAGTACAGATAACCATCCCAAGCATCCTCCACAGTAGCATTTTTATTGTTTATATTCATTGCAGATTTATTAAAGTTCCTGAAAAGCTTTGCTATGATATGTTATTTGATGCACCATCCTGAAAAAGCCCACATAAAAAAGAGAAATGTTTCAGAATTTGTGGAAAAATATATGTATAGTTAAATAAATATGAAGATATGTAAGGTGGGAATAGTTTGTGGAAAACAAAAAAAAATTATGGTGATCATATCCAGTTTATTAAAGACCAAAATCTTTAAAAACATGTTTACCTCTGTCTTGTGGGTGTTTGTTACATATATTTCTCTTATAAGTGAATATTGCTTTTTGGATACTGTATCTGCAGCAGAGCCATATGTATCTCAAGATAGTTTGATTTTTTTTCTTCATACTTGTCTCAATAAAGTGTTAAAATTTGGTTCAGATGGTAGCAGTATCTTTTTTGTATGAACATTTACTAGACGACAGCTTACCACTTCTGTCCACTGACTGTGTAATATAGTCTATAATACATTATAATTATGTATCCTCAATAGTTAAAATGCACAAGCACACAGAAACAGAGGCACAGCAAGAAAAAATTCCCAGTCTCTCAATATATGTGTTTTAAGAAAAGTACTAGATATTTGATCATGTCTTCACTAGGGAAATGTTAGGTTAGATTTTTCTCATTTTCTAAAAGTATGTGGCTTTATTTATGTTTCCACATAATGAAAAAAATAAAGTCAAAGTTTGCCTGTGTATGAAAGTTTGCCTTTGTTGTATCAGTGGAAAAAAAACCTTGTTTGCAGAAAAGTTTAGCTAAAAAGTTCACGTCCAGTATTGTTGGTGTTATTCTAGCAGAAAAGGCATATGAGATAAAGTCAGTATTATTTTAACAAATAGTGAGACAGGTGGGTGCAGATACAGGTGAAAGATTACTTATAGTTTTAGAAGTGCTAGACATAAAGATTCAACAGTAAATAGTGACTAATTTTATGTTTTCACTGCTTGTAAACAGCACTATAATGATTTATCCTGCTATGTCTTTCTCCAACACATTCTCAGTTTTTTATGTAAAATGCATATAATGCATAAAATACATATCAGCAATGGTGCAAATTGACTGGAAAACAGAGACTCAAAGAAATTAAAAGGATCTGTGTAGGTTCCTGGGCAGCAAATAGAGGAGTATCTTTACTCCAAGTAATGCAGTGCAGCATGCTGAGCTCGTGTCACTTGCTGCAGGGTAGTAGGAGTTCATAAAATCAAGATAGCTACATGGCTATAGATCTTCTATAATGTAACATTTATTTTTCTTTGCCACGGGCAATAGATTTTCTACTACTGAATGTGAACTAATGAACTCGCAGGTCAAGTCCAAGTTATCAACAACTACTGAATGAGTTTCCGTGCTGGAACAGACAGGACGGCTCAGTGGGCAGTGTTCTACCTGCCTCTGACACAGTGGAATTTCACCTCCAAGAATGCTCTCTGTGTTCGTGCTGCTCACTGATGCTGCAGCTCTTCTTTTGAAGCACCTTGTAAACATTCCCATCATACAAATCTTCTCAGCCCACACAAGGATAGCTTCTTAACAACCTCAGTGCCATTACACAGCAATCCAGGAAATAAATTTTCAAGCGATCTCGTTAGATAACTTTATGGACTGCCTTTCCACAAGTAGAAGACTGGTCTGACCACCAAGGCCAATAGTCTGTGGACACCCTACCAATCTGAACTTTACAGACACCTTTGTGCCAAGATAAAATGACTCAAAAACAACATTAAACCCCACCCTTCTAATCAGTCAGCATCTGCTACTCAAACCACTCAATAAGGTCTCCCACAGCCATTGGAGACTGCTGCTGCTCTAGTTCTAGTTAGGGGAAAAAAGAGGGAGGTGTGTACATTGGGATATGTTTTAGGGAAGATGGAAAAAGCTGGGGCAGGGATATATGAAGGAACTACCAACTTTTTGGAGCAAGAGCAAGTGGAATGGAAGAGAGCGTGGAGCTATGATGGTGATGTGACTTAGAGGTTATTGTTCGTGTGCATGGAAACACATTGTTTTTCATATATCCTGTGTAATAAATTGCCATGAGTTCCAGTTATATATCATACTTAGAAAGAGACCCCAGTTTACTTAAATTATGTTTGATTAATGCTTTTGTTGGCAACATACAAGCTAATAAAAGTTAATGTTTGAAGATGAAATGACTCAGGAACATAATTGCATTTATTAAGAGACATTATTAGGTAAAATTCAGATAGTGGCAGGTTTTTTATTATGCTACTTATATATCTGAGGAAATCAAAAAACAGGATTAAACAGATTTATCTCATTCAGTCCTGCTTGCAGTCTCAGAGAGTAGCCATTACAGGTGGCAGGCACTGCATGCCAAGTTAAGAGTGTTGGTCTGCCACAGCCTTAAAATTTGAGAAGGAGTACTTTCTAAAGTTTCTGTATTTTAAATGTCTGAAATAGAACTAAAAGCTCTAATGGTCCTCGTTTGCTATACTGGGCTTTGTTGACCAAAAGCCTGTCAGCAGTTAGTGCTCTACATCCTGCAGCTACTTTGAGTGTCCTCCATGGCACAAACTTCATCTCTATCTAGTATGTACAAGCCAAGCCAAAAAAAGGAATCCACATTGTTCCAAATGCTACGTATGAGCTGGCAAAGTTATATAGCAGATTATACTCAGCTGCATGAAATGTGGAAAATGTGGCCCTTCCAGGGCTCCTCATTAGCCCAGTATCATAACTTTAATTCTAGAGTATAGGAGAGGAAAGCCCAGTAGGAGGACAAAATAAACCATTTCTTCTTCAAATATCAAAACAGGCTCCTATAGTACTGGTTCAGGGTCAGTTAATTCATCTAGTTATAGTGATGGTCTTTCATGAGTTAACAATTCAACAATACAAATGAAAAGATGTATGTGATTCTAGTTTCATTTAAATCACATTATTCAGATGAAGACACTGGAGTCCGATGTCCTGTGATGAAGTGGGGCACCCTAATCATTACCAAGGTCTTGGACACATGCAATTTCTGGACAGCATTGTGTCGTTTTCTTTGCCCCTTTCAGTATTTTGATGATGTATTAAATGTCTCTGCAGCAGTTTAGCTGCAGAAATTTACTTTGAAGTGTTATGCAAGAGGAATGTAGAAATCTACAGTGTTATATTCTATTTTTATAGATCTCTTTTTTTTTAATGCTTTGAGAATATGTAGGATTGCAACACATAAATGCTCAGATGGGTGTTCTCTTTCATGGATGTGTAATTGTTTGTTGTATAATTTCACTATCAAAACCAATTTGTATGTGCCAACTTATTTTAGGTGATACAGGTGGTAAACAGGGTGAAGTTTGATCTCTTTTTTTTTTTTTTTAGCCTTAGATTTATTTTCCACTGTTCCAGAGAAATTACATATGACAGCCTTGATCTGTGTATACATTTCATTATGGGTTTCGTTGAGGCTTTATTTCAAATTCGGAGGATAATATTAATGACAAGCACTGGGGAAAAAGTTCTGGGGTGGTTTTTTTGTTTGTTTGTTTGTTTGTTTTCTGGGGTTTTTTTTGTTTTGTTTTGTTGGTTGGTTCGGGTTTTTTTTGGGGGGTGATTTTTTTTTGGGTTTGGTTTTTTTTTTTTTTTTGGGGGGGTTTTTTTTTTTTTTTTGGTTGGTTTGGGTTTTTTTTGGGGGGTGATTTTTTTTTGGGTTTGGTTTTTTTTTTTTTTTTGGGGGGGTTTTTTTTTTTTTTTTGGTTGGTAGATTGGTTTGGTTGGGTTTGGTTTGGTTTGGTTTTTGTGGTGGTGTTTTGTTTTGTTTTGTTTTGTTGGGGTTTTTTTGGTTTTTTTCCCAGTTTAGAAAGGTGAATGCTTCCCTGGATTTGTTTTTTTTTTTTTTTCCGAGGTAAAATGCAGGCAGATGTTCCTTTTAACTCTCATATACAGGTGAAACATGGTCAGGAAACACTCACACATACCTTGCTCCCAGCAACTGAATATACCAGTTCTTTGAAACAGCCACTGCATTTTTACCCACAGTTATGGGAGCACTCACGATTAAACCTTGAAAAAGGATATATTTTTTTTTAATTTGAAAATGTTTTGTTTTCTATATGGAAGAAGGAAGCAGTTAACTTAGGTAAAAAACACAGTATATAGGATTTAAAAATTCCATTTAGGGTATTCTGTATGCCAATAAAAACAAAAGCTCTTACCAAAATGCGTGCCTATTAAAATATAGGTACATGATACTGAAAAATAAAAGAGTCTTTCATTCAAAAGCAGACAATTAACATGTCTTCAGTTTTATGAAACATCATGAGATATTGTGCATGACTTTTTATCCTCTATGCCACAAAGAACATTGAGTTGTATTATTCTTCTTCTAAAAGCTAAAACAAAGCTTTTAAGAAATAAATTCTCCTTTTCCGTCCTAAAGTTTTCTCCTTCGCATGGTATCTTTTTGCTCATTTAATCGTGGGAAATAAAGAAATGATCTTAGTTCATTGGAATGGAAAATAAGCAAATATGAAGGTACAGTCTTACCTTCATTGTAGCCTGAGGACCTATTCAATATTTGAATAAATATTTCATTTTCTACCATGACCCTAAATTAGCGTTACTTGCAGATGTTCTACCAAATATGACCCAAAAGCTCTTTAGGGTCATTTTATCTTGCAGGCTTGTTGTGTATGCCCAAATTCTGAGTGCACCTATACTGTTCAAAGTAGATTAATTAGCTTAAAAACATCCTATAAAACGATATTACCCTTTTTTTTTGGGTTTCAGTTGCATGATTCAAGTAAGGACTTCCAATTTGATTCTGAATATGATTCAGCTGGGAATTAGAGGGAATAATTAAATGCCGCTATACCAATGATACAAGAGAAAAAAGGATCAATCAAAATAGGACTTTTAATAACTATGAAATATGACATAAATATGAAATATGAAATAGATTTAGCTCTTAAATTACTGAGAGAAAATGGCTGATTTTCCGTATGATCATCATTCCAGATTTCCCAACATATATATTTGATAAACTTACTAAATTTGAGACTCTCCAACAGTATCTTGAGGAAACTGCTAGATGAACAAAGTCTAGCTTCAATTTAGGGAAATGAAAGTATGCTGGAGCTCAGAGGCAAATTTAAAACTCATTTGATGAGCATTCCATGAAAGTATTGAATCTACAACGCAAATGGATGTAGAATCATTATGCATTTATTTAGACGCACCTAAAACTAATAAAAAAACCCAAAAGATCAAACCTCTATACACAACAACTTTTAATGCTATAAGGGGAACAACCTCTTCATTTTTCTCAAGTGTTTAGCTAGGTCAAAATAGTGGTATTTATTTCTAAATAACAAAGGAACAGAAACAAGCACATATCTTTAAAATTCAGAGTTCACATTCAGTTAAGCCACTTTTGAAATAATACCTTAAATCTGCTTTCAAATGTGTTAATTAAATTATTTAGTTTCAGATTTACTGGTGTTAGAGTTTTGCCTCCGTTCAGCTGTGAGAGTTCAGGTTTTGTACAGAAGAGAGAGCTCCTGTCCAAAAGTGCTTGCAGTCAGCAGCTGCAATGAAAAACTAATGACAGGTAATTGTGATTTGTTGTATAAGCTTCAATCATTGCATAGCAATTACTCATCCACTAGCAAATATTTGACAAGCATCTCTCCATCATGGCAGTATAGGAATGACTCTGCTGTTCCTGTGAACAAATGATTTCATCTTCATGATGTCTCAGTGATTCTTCACTTCCGAATTAAAATGTAATTCCAAGAAGAACAACACACACACATTTTTTTGTTCAGCCAGCGTACATAGAAACTCAGACTCCGAATCAAAAGTTGTCTCGGTTCTTGTATTTTTCTATATTAATCCATCAATAATTATTATTCTAGCTTCATTCATTTATACCAGAACAGTTGATTTTTATGCAGATGGTACAGATGAAATTAAATTGTTGTCTACAGTGATCTGCTTCCCCTATCATTCTTCACTGCTGCTGCAATAACTGAAACATTGAAAATACTCCTATACTAATGAGGCTGACATTTAATCATGATGTTGTAAACTAAGTTCAAAAAAAGCCATCATTCTTAATTTGCAGGACTTTCCTGACTAACATTGATGGAATGAGCTGTGTAATACTGAGAAATTTCAGTGGAGAAATATATAAAAGTACCAAATCAGTTAACAATTCTACTAATGGGTGATATAAGGAAAATTCTTCTCTCATTTCTTTCTAAACACTACATTGCTGCTGAGAGTATTAAAAAACAAACAAGAATAAGAATGATGATGCTTCTTGCTCTTATTGTAAGAGAAAGATACAACTCTGAGAGTAAATAAATATTTCATTTACTTAAGGAATCATTTTTGCAGCCACTTCTTTGCTACATCATGTGGATTCCTTAAGTAAACTTCCAATTAAAATTATAGTTTATTGTACCAAAAAAAAAGCTAGCTATATAACTATTGTATTAAAAATTTGAGATTCACTCAAGCTGGTCTGAAGTAAAAATATAGCAAAGACAGAAATAAACCCCTCAGGAGAATACATCAAGTGTTTGTTCTACGAGGATGATTATACACAGAATACTTGTAAGGCTGAGATTTTTTTCTGTTATAAAGATAAATAATAAAAACATTAAGCAATATTTGAAATTTTGAAAAGTGCAAGTAAAAAATCTAAACTTTTTGGTTTGGCTTGGCTTGGCTTGGGTTTTTTGGGGGGTTTTTGGCAAATGTTTCTGGGGTTTTTTAGATACACAAACACATATGAATTGGGGTGAGATTTTCCTAAGAAGTAAAAAAACACTCTGCTGTTAAAAAAGTGGATATTATATACTGTGCAGAATTTGCATATGATGATTGTCCTTTCCAGATCTGAACATCATTGATGTAAAATGAAACTGGGGAGTATGGGATGGGGGAAGGTGAAGAATGAAGCAAGAGGCTGTTTAAAGATTACTTTGTAAGCCCAGCCTGGCTAGGAAGATAAATCAGGCAGAACTGTTGAGCTTCATGCAGAATCATTCTCTCCTCTTCTGCCCATTACTTCTCCATCTAATCCAGCGAGCTTAATATAACTTGTACCCGTAAACCATCAGTAACTTTAAAGCTGCGTTCCAAAAACCCAGATATGATAGCTTCTGCATCAGAAGTTTCAGCCTACTTCAGTAGTAAAATGATGCAAACTATACTCTTTGTTCTCTGGGGTAATACCCATCTCTTGACTGTGCCAAACAATTAGAAGTAAAACAAAAAGGAAACATTACATTTAACTTAGAACTAAATTTCTGTCTTGAATTCCCTCTACACCCCAAACCCAGGGACACTCCACAGATGAGGTAAGTTTGATAGTTAAGTAATAGTTTTATTTCTGCGTTTCTTACTTGGACCTTATGCATGCCTGACACATTCACAGGAATATCACAAAAATTCTTAGGTAGGATTACATGCCTATGATATACATGTCTGCATCTGAGCTAATTCTATAAAATCTCTTCTTAGCCAACATAGAGAAGCACCCACTACTTGAATGCAACTCACCTGCCTTGGAGGATCAGATATGATGTATTCTTTAATGACTACAAAAAAGAGTATAAACATGCAGTTGGGTTTTTTTAGAACTTGGATTAGGAGAAAAGAATATGTAGAGCAAAAGGCTTGAACAAATAAAACCTTGGAGAGAATACTGCCATTAAAAGGCATTCTAATTTCTGATAGTTTTGCTCCTTTCAATTGTCTTTTATTTTCACCAAAATAGTATTATGCCTGTGTCTAACAGATTTTACAGAATGTTGTTTCAGCAGTTTAAGTGATAAACCATAGTCTTAGAAACACACAAGGTATAAAGAAAAATCAGATCAAATTACTTGCTTTGCTAGGATTTCCAGGTCTGGGAACTGAAATCAGTAACTGCTCTCATGAATCTGGTTCTTGATGCAGGAAATGAGCTGCACTGTGGAGTGATGCTAAACAGACTGGTAAATTGCATACATAAGGTGAAGCATAGATGTGTCACCTTGGGTTTGTCTGCATGAAGTTATATTAATTTTGCGGAAATTTTGCCTTTAACTAAGGTTCATCTTGTGCTGTCAGAGCCTAAGGCACAGTCTAGAAAGTGGGAGGAATTGTTTCTGTCACTGGACCATGAGGGTGGTATTGCTTTACACCTCCTACCTGGCAGCCTGCCAGATGCCTATGTCTCAGCCAAGGGTGTGCTTCTTCTTGGTCCCTCTAAAGTTCCTGAGCAGAGGCTACCAGCTAGTTTTAACTTCCCAGTTAGCACTGAAACATCTCATTTTTGCGCTGGGCAAAACTTGCTAATTATTTATGACATGTTATTTATCACATATTTGAAATATTTCTCTATTTACTTTATTAACTTAACGGATGCAAACACAGCCAGAAATAAATCTGTTAAGTGCAAGCCTGTAACTCTATGTGCTGTCTTCCGTGTCTCAGCATTCAAAAATATTTACCCTCTGTTCAGTGTCCGCTACACTTTCTAGTGGAGGAGAGGGAAAAGCAGACAGTGAAATTTGAAGCTGTTGGCTGGCAATAAAGTTCTTTCTCCCAGTCGACTGACTATTATCTGCTGTTCGTGTGGGCACCAGCAGTACAGCCATGAGCAGACTGAGGAGTATAAAGAAGGATTGCAGAGCTCTGAGAGTGGCAGTGAGAGAATTTGGAGCATAGGTTATTTTTTCATCAGTCTTCTCAAAGAGAAAGGGTTTGAAAAGGCCAGTGAAATTCGTAGAATCACAGAATCACCAGGATGGAAGAGACCTTCGAGATCATCAAGTCCAGCCCATGTCCCAACACCTCAACTAAACTAAACCGTGGCACCGAGTGCCACATCCAATCTCTTTTTAAACACGTCCAGGGATGGTGACTCCACCACCTCCCAGGGTAGATCATTCCAATATTTTACCACTCTTTCTGTAAAAAACTTCTTCCTAATATCCAACCTATATTTTCCTTGGCGCAGCTTCAGACTGTGTCTTCTCGTTCTGTCAGTTGTTGCCTGGAAAAAGAGGCCAACGCCCACCTGACTACAACCACCTTTCAGGAAGGTGTAGAGAGCAATAAGGTCGCCTCTGAGTCTCCTTTTCTCCAGGCTAAACAACCCCAGCTCCCTCAGTCATTCCTCATAGGGCTTGTGTTCCAAGCCCCTCACCAGCCTGGTTGCCCTTCTCTGGACGCGTTCAAGCGTCTCAACGTCCTTCCTGAACTGAGGGGCCCAGAACTGGACACAGCACTCAAGGTGCAGCCTCACCAGCGCCAAGTATAGGGGAAGAATGACTTCCCTGGTCCTGCTGGCCACACTATTCTTGATACAGGCCAGGATGCCAT
Organism: Cnemophilus loriae; assembly: GCA_013397755.1. Lineage (NCBI taxonomy): Eukaryota > Metazoa > Chordata > Aves > Passeriformes > Corvidae > Cnemophilus > Cnemophilus loriae. Next base: position 2,103,606 of record VZTF01009271.1, on the reverse strand, counting down.
TGGCTGTTCTGGCCACCAAGGAGAACTGCTGACTCATGTTGAGTCGGCTGTCAACCAGTACCCCCAGGTCCCTTTCTGCCTGGGCACTCTCCAGCCACTCTGTCCCCAGCTTATAGCGTTGCAGGGGGTTATTGTGGCCAAAATGCAGGACTCGGCACTCGGACTTATTGAACTTCATCCTATTGGACTCTGCTCAATCAACAAATGGTTACAGAACTGGTGTCATAGCCAGGGATTTTTCTACTTAGACCATGCCACTCTGAGAAATATGGTCTACTAGGGGCTGATGGGGTCCATCTGTCAGAGAAGGAGAGGAACATCTTTGGTCATAGGCTTGCCAAGATGGAGGAGAAGGCTTTAAATTAAAGTGGCCAGGGAAGGAACAATCTGTCCTAATCCTCAATCTGTCCTGCTCCTCAATCTGTCCTGCTCCTAACAGCTGGATGTCAGGGCCAGCAAGAGATGCACAGAAGCTGGAGAGAGAGGTCACAGGTCAGCAGAAAAGCACCTGAAGAGCAGCACAAAGGAATTACAGCCACTATGTCGGCTTCACTGGGGCCCAAAATTAAATGCCACTATGTGAAGGAAATAGCAAAAACCAGAAATTAGAGATGCGCACATCTGCAGGGGTATAATCTTATTAATGTTGTGGAAACATGTTGGGATTGTTCCTATGACTAGAGTGTTAGAACGGAAGGATGGAAGGATACAAGGAAGGACAGGAAACAGAGGTGAGGAGGTGGTGTTGGCCTCCCAGTCCATGACCAGCTGGAGTGCAAGGAGCTCTACCTGGGAATGGAAGAGGAATCAGCCAAGAGTTTATGGGTCAGGATTAAAAGGAGATCAGGTACAGGCAATATTATAGTGGGGGTCTGCTACAGGAACGCATGGTAAATAATGAGGTGATTGGTGTCAGTCAACATGGCTTCACTAAGGGAAAATAATTCCTGAAATTTTGGTCACCTACTATAATGGGATTGCAGCATTGGTAGATAAGGGACGAACAACTGACATTATCTCCCTGGATCTGTGCAAAACATTTGACACTCTCTAGTATGACATCCTATTCTTTCAACTGTAGAGACATGAATTTAATGGATGGACACTATATAGTGTAGTTTGTTCAGTTCTGGGGCCCCAAACATAGGAAGGACATGGACCTGTTGAACCAAGCCCAGAGGAGGCCACAAAGATGATCGGAGAGCTGGAGCACTTGTCATATGAAGACAGGCTAAGAAAGCTGGGGTTGTTCACCCTGGAGAAGAAAAGGCTCTGGGGTGATCTCACTGCAGCCTTCCGGCACCTAAAAGGGCCTACAACAGAGCTGGGGAGGGACTTCTAACAAGGATGTGTAGTAATAGGCAAAGGGAAATGGCTTTAAGTTGAAAGCGGGTGGGTTTATATTAGACATTGCGAAGAAATTCTTCACTCTAAATATGCTGAGGAACCGGAACAAGTTGCCCAGAGAAGCTGTTGATGCCCCATCCCTGGAACTGTTCAAGGCCAGGTTGGACGGTGCTTTGAGAAACCTGGTCTAGTGGAAAGTGTCCCTGCCCATGACAGGACAGTTGGAACTAGCTAATCTATAAGGTCCTATGCTTCTATGACTCTTTAAAGAGAATTGTGATAGGTTTGAAAAAGAAAAAAAAGAAAGGTACCCAAACATTTTTTAATGAAGGTTTACCTCCGAAAGAACTAGTTTTTTATTAGATCAAGTGATTATATTTTGAGTATTGAAATATTCCAAGCTGAGAGAGTGCTAGTAGAGCCTGTGTTCTTGTTTATATAGTGTACTTTTCTCCTTGTCATGCAGAAGAAAGATTTTCTGTTCTTGTGAACATGACTGACTTTATTTACAATATAGGATATGAAGAGACTGACAGAATTCTGCAGTTTCTGGAAACAGAAAAAAAGATTGAAGGAGCCCACTGGAAGCTGTGTAGTGGGAAATCCAGGTCTGATCTGCTTTCCAGAGCTCCAGAGCCCTGAAGTTTAAGACCAGGGGGATCTAGGTGATGACCTCCAAGGGTACCTTGGACTGAGTCCAGCCTCTACTACTCACTCTAAAATAGATGATGGTGCTTGATTACGGCAGAGCTTTGGTGTTTTGGAGAGAGGAATCCTTCAACTTCAGCATTGTACTTTTTATCTTTCTTTTCTCTAAAGCCAATATATAAGCAAGAATGCTTGCACAGCAGCAGAATCCCTTCCCT
>VZTF01009271.1:1921839-2101352 GCA_013397755.1 Cnemophilus loriae | reverse complement strand
AAAAAAAAAAAAAAGGCTTGATTTTATCTTTTGTGGCAATAAAAGAATTTGCAAGTAACCTAGAAATCATTTAACACAGTAGTCTAACAGGAACTGAAACAGATACAGAAAAATAATACTTTCAAATAGTAAGTCTCTAGGATTCCAGAATAAGAACAAAGTTTCAAAACCTCTGAGGTTACTTTTGATCAGTAACGTCATCAAGCCCAAGCTTGCCAGGTCTTTCAGAAAATTATAGCATTCTACAGTTCTCAATTTAAAAGACCAATTTCTGATTGCTTTTGACAGTTCTTCTTATCCCTGAAAAAACTCTGCCTGGGAAATGCTTTCATTCAGTACTAAATCAGATGCAAACTTCCCAGTCTCCTTGTGCCTGCAACTCTGTGCTTGATGAAAATCACCTTTGTTATTCTGGAATGCTTCATTTTACTAAAAAAAAAATATTTTTACACTTTGATATTTCAGAGCTGGGCCTCTAAATCTGGGAGTTGATGTTCTTGCATTATTAAAACTACTTAATATATGATTTTTTCTCTTTGCTCTGCATTTAAGACAAACGCTTAACTCTCTCTGTAAGCATATTTTATGTTCTTCTCTCCTTTCAGTAACTGCCAATTGCAGATGTTAACCTCCAGATTCTTGTACAAAGAGACTGTAATTGCCATTATTACAATATTATAGAAAATTCTTCTAAGTCAGTAAACACAAAAAACCAGCTATCATTCAGTGAAATGCAATTGAATAAATCTTAAAATTATTCTTATACATCTGTTTATTTGTTAAAAGTAAAAGGGTGCAAGAGGATACCGAGATTCTGCCTGAGGATGTCCAGATTAAGAGTACAAGTAGTGCAAAAAGCACATTCAGTTATGAGGCCAGATTAGCTTTCCTTGACGAAGGAAAATAGTGCTAGGCACAAAAGAAACTACAAACCAAACCAGGCAGATTTTCAAGCAGAGCATGATTGCATATGAAGGGCAACACAAAACCAAACCATTAGTTTTCTGTGGTCATTCGTCATTAGCAGAGTTGTAAAGTTACATCTCTCAGGGAACTAATTTCACAGTCTTTCTTCAGAATCAAAAACTAGAAGTCCAGAGGAGTAAGGCAAACAGAGCTCATAGGACCTCAATCCGCTACTATCAGACCTAATGAACCTCCATTTGGAAACTAAACTGAATTAAACAAGTTCCCAAGAATTCAAAAATCTCAATAACCATTTTTAACAGAAAGGTTAAACAACCACTAAAAATTTTACTAGAAATTCACCATGACTCAAAAAATGTATTTCCAATCCTTTGTAAGAATCTATCCGACTTTCACTATCAGGCATTGGGTTTGGTTATATTAAGCAATAAATCAGATGTGATTAATTAACTACTTAATTACAACATGATAAACTACACAGATTTTGGGGTGAATTTTGTTGAATGGATATTAATGTCATGTTTTACAGTCCATTCATCATTCTGGATCCTTGTTTCTGAACTGTTTCTAATTTTTTTTCATTACTCTTTTTAAACCATTTGCAAAATATTCTTAGTACCACTAAAAATAAATAGAAAAAATAACTGATCCATGCCTAATTAATATTTCCCTTGTTCAGGCATCCAAGGACTGTGACAGTCTTTTTGGTAATGGTACCACACTAGAATCTATATTCCATTAATCACATTTGTGACTATACATCATGTGTAATTAAACTGAGCATCTGAATGGCAAACTTATACAAATATGAACTAAAAAAAAAAGCCATATACATTTATATTCTGATTCACTGAGTAGTTATATGTCTAATGTGAGAAGACCTATGAATATTATGTTGACCTAATAATTTTTGTTATATCATTGAAAATAAAATGAAAAAGTAATATCGAAGAAGCTGAGCAAGCTATGTTGTCTGGCATAAATTATATTAACCTCTTTCAGAATCATAAACTAAAGACATTATCAACCTGGATTAGCAAGTGTTACTTCGTCCTTTGAAAAATTTCATTTTAAATGCTATCCTTAAGTTATATTTCCAAACTGGTGTATGCCAGCATTAAAACTGGCATTAAGTAAACATTAAATTCCTTCAACATTTACTCCAGTAAGTTACAAGACATGGCTGGGCAAGACTTCTTATAAAGGGAACTCTCAATTTCCTCTATAAGAGTGTTAGCAGTATTTAGCAAACGTCTTGGATGGAAACTCAGGAGTGAACAATAGATAGAGAAATTCAATAACGGAATCATACAGCAGGGGAAGAAATAATTGGGAGAAAAAAAACCCCAAACATACCCTGAACATATGTTGATTTTGCTTATAGCATAGCACATAATCAGAAGGGAACTCTATGTCATAAGGCAACTAGCAATAACATGTTGTTTAATTGACATTTTTTCACAAAGATGCCCAAAGAAGTTTGTGTTTTGAGCATGTTATTGCTGCTGTTAGTCATGCTTATATTTCAGACTTTTGGTATTGTATTTCTGAGACCGAAAACTGCAGATACAAAGACAAATGAAAGTCTGTGAAGAGGAATCCCCTGGCTCTTTTCAACTCAAATGCTCGAAATTTCCTGACGAGAAGATCATTGAATAAAAAAGATGTTTATGCAACATCAAGATAATACACAAAAGCAAGGGAAAAAAAGGAGAAAAAAACCCCATATTGAATTCTTTCTTCCTCCTTCTTCTTATTATTCAGGTACTTAACTCTCAGACACTTCTGTTGGTTGAAACAGTGACAGTGACTTCAGTCAGCCTTCCTAGTTACTCTCTGGGGATAAAAGGCAGGAAGGAATGTTTTGGCATCCTTACACAGTTGTTTCTAACTTACACTTCATTCCAATCCTGTTCATGTGTTTTTGCTTCAAATATGACAATTTCTGGTAGTAACTGTGTTTGGAAAGGGCTTCAGAAATTAATCTTCCTTTAGTATACAGACTTCAGGTGGTGGGGAATTTAAAGCACCCCATGAAATCTTATTCCTGTATAGAGTTACCTTCACTGATTTTAAGATTCATATGTGCAATGATTTTGAAAATCCTTTAATACTCAGTACCAGTGAGGTTAAATATTGCACAAAATCATCAACATTTTGATGTTTAGGTGACTTAAGATAACTAAGACTGACTTAAAATTTGAAGAGTTTAAAATGTAAATCAAGGTTTAAGGTTTGTTTTCGTTCAAGTACAGAAATCAGATTCTTCAACTGCCAAAATATATATCTATTAAAATGAATTTCTTTAGGAGCGTTCACATCACCCATTTTAGTTACTATTTCGTAGAGTCTTTGTTGTAAGGAAAAATGAATGACAGATATAGAGAAGTATCCAAAGGAGAATTTGTAGCACCCTACTCCTATCACATTGTTTATTTTAACTCCAAAGGATTGCAAAAGGGACTGAGCAATTTTTGCATACTACAATAGTTTCCCACGCATAAGTGATATAAATATTCTTCCTTCTTCTTGCTTTTATTTCATTAATTGTGGAATAGAGTTCTCATAGGCAGAAAAAATCCTTCAGAAGTTCCTAATTGATACTGGAGTCCAATAGATCACGTATATGGCTTTCTGCAAGCCTTGACCATATGGTACTTTCCACCACAGACTTTAAAGAGATGCAAAAACGATTGCAGTATATTTAATTTTTAATTCTTAGCTGAACTAGCTGTTATTTATAACAGGATTCTAAAAGCACACACAGTTCCAAGGAAGCTGTACAGTTTCAGAATTTACAGGCTCAAGAAAAATGTGTCTAGGAGTCTGAGTGGGCTCCGGGGAAGTAAATGACCTGACAGAGATGCTAAGAAAGTGAGGTTCAGGAAATACATTATGAAAAGACATCCCTGGTTGTAGTGTCTTCAATATCTTGATCTCAGATTTTTAGCCAAGATTTTTTAGAATACCATAAGTTCCTTTGCATAGATTACTTGGATAACGCCAACAGAACATTTTCTGAAGAAACAAAACTTTCCCAGAAAATGTGCTGTTGAAAGGGTTTTTGTATCCTAACAGAAAGATGTCCAGCTGACTAATGAAAAGCACCACCGTGAAATCAATATGCTTGTGCTGCTTTGGAGTAAGCAAGGAATTTTTGTAATAAGTTTCAACATAGAACTCCTCCAATAAATTTTCAAATGCTGTGTTGCTATAAAATTTATTCTGCATTGTAAGGATTCTTATGTAGAAAATTATGAAGGAGTGAAGGTAGGTGTTCTGTCACATTACCATTCTGTTCATAAAAACTGTGGTAGACTGTTAAATGCTAATGTGTACTGTAGAAGATCCTAATAAAGATTCAACATGAAATCAATTTATGTCAATAACATATAGCTTCTGTCTGCTGCTAAATTCTTTTCTTGAGGCTGAACACTGGTGCATGTGAACTTTGCACTGATTTGAACTTGGAGATCAGCCCCAGAAAAGTATAACCTCTTTTTATTTGTTTTTGCCTGGTTTATTTTACAGTCGTTGCTGTCTCAGCAGCTTAGATCTTGGCAGCTGTCTTCATGAAGAGAAGAGATGATGTATGCTAGTGATTACATGAGTGCTTAACCAGAGAGAAAGTGAGAGACAGAGGAGAGCACTGGCAGATTTACAGTGTTGCTATTATAGAGGTTTTTGGAATGTGGACGTGGTTGTTTTTGGAGTGTTTTGTGGTTTGTTTTGGTTTTTTTTTGTTGTTGTGTTGCTTTGGGATTTTTTTGGGGTCTTGCTGTAGATTATGAGTAGGTGGGAAGAACTGTGCAACCAATTCTCTGTAAGAAAGTGTAGACTGGGATTTGGATATGATTTTCCTGACATCCAAATAAACTGTTCTGATAGGATAAATAGCAAAGTAATCTGATGACTCACTCAGTTCACAAGTTTTTTGAGGAGGAATAATGAAGAACTTCCTTCTTTGTGTGACTTTTCATTTTCCACTTCACACATTAAAATTAGAATAATCATGCCCTACCTGCCTTCCAGGAGGAAATCCAAAGAAATATCCATCAAAATGTCAGTCAGAAATAGAACAAAGTAACTGTGAAAATCTGGTGCCTTTATTCTGCATTTTCTCAGCTGGCCATTGTTTCCTGACACGATACAGTTACACAGTTCTTTTAAAGATAGCACATTAAAAGGAGCATAACCACGTTAGATTTTTCATTATTCCCAGCCCTGTAGAACTTAGGAAGATTTTATGTACATATTTCAGAGAATGTACAGAAGGTTGATTGGGTGGCAAGATAACTGGGAGAAATTGAATAAATGTTATTGTTGTAGAGACCAACGGAATAATAAGGAGTCTATAATGTAAACCAGAGTAGTCAATACCTCTGTCTTAGCATCCTACTGAACCAGTTTAATAAGGCCTCTATAAACAGAGCTACACAGCAGATACTACAGAACTGGAAGTGGTTGCTTTTTTTTGAATTCTTGCAAAAGTCTCCAGTTGCTTCTAGCAATTTATGATGCTGTGATGGCACAAATGTTTCAAATAGCAGGATGAATTGAGAAAGAAGGAAAGTGTGAGTCTGAATCAACTGGTATATTTATACTGAATTAATCTGAAATGTCTTTTTCTGTTAATTTTACTCAGACTACTGAAAATCAAAAACTTGAATTGACTTTAGTGTTCTGAATCCCAAGAGTGCTTATGTGGATTTCCAAACCAGAACTTATTCTGATAAATACTGCTAGATTTAATAAACCTTGATCTATAAATCTTGACTTTTTTCCTAAAATAATGTGATGTTTGCATACATATTTGTTGTCCTTAGACAACATCTAGTCTCATAACACTCCATCATATAAATTCTGCAGTTAACAGGTTCAAAAGCAGAGTTCCAGTTAGACTTTACTAGCTACAGATGGAAGGGTATGATGAATCATTCACAGGTATCAAACTGTTGTAAAGATCACATCCTATTATTTCAGCAATTTAGTAATAATGTATTGACCCTTAATATGCTAGTCTTGACAAACAACAGCTTTTATGAATGATTATTATGTAGATTGTTTATAACATTATTTTCAATTGTGACAGCTTGAGGAAACAATGAAATGTCGCTGCATAATCTGTTTTCTGCCTCACAGGTATTTCCTGGTAGAAATGATCATGAGAAATGTGAAGTTTTTGAAATTATGTTACATGCAGGAAGCAGGAAGGCCCTTTAATTATGCCCTTAAGTACAGAATATTTGCTTAATTGCTTAGTAGCCCTTGTATCTTGAAAATTTAATTAAGTGATGATTAACTATTCATTATAATATTTTCCTGTTATTATTCAGTACAAGACGCACATTAACTTTTAAAGTCTTTGTCATGTTTGGAATTAAGCAGCCCCAATTCTCATCAACTGCACAGACTGACTGTGATACTACAATAACTTATCTACTTCCCTTGCTCAATTAATAATACCTGATTCATCAGGCAAATCAGAATTGCCAATGGAAAAAGTCTGGCAACTTAAGCAGTGGCAGCTAATCCTGTTTCCTGCATCGGGCCTCTGTTCTGTTAGGCAACGTGCTTGGTTGCACTGGTCCAAATAGTTCAGTCTGGAAAGCTGTGATACAGCACAAGCTGTTCAAGGTGGGTCTCCAGAAGAGAATATGTGGAGTTTAGAGCAGCTTAACCTCCATCTGAATGTGAATGTCTAAGCTCAAAAACCAGAGGAAAAGATGATATTTTTATACAACTAACTGTTGAGGTCCCACTACTTGGGTCATTGGAATCCCAGCTAGTTGTTCACCTCTATCCTGAAGGAATCCCAACCGGATTCTCACTTCTCTGGAGAACATGTTGGTCATGAAGAATGTGCCACTGTGAGGGAAGCCCTCCACCTCTCCCTCTGAATCTGTGCTGCTCTCTACTGTGAACTCCAGGAAGAACTCAAGGGCAGTGATCATCAGACCTTTGCCTGGCATGAGGAGATGTGCAGCACAGATCTGAGATACAAAAAGACTGTGACATTATTTCACCTTTGTAGCAGAGGTTAGCATATTGGGTTCCTTGCTTTTCTTGTTTCTGCTAGATAAACTTGGAGTCTTGTTTCAAGTGCCACTTTTGCTTTCTACCTCAATGAGTCACAGTTGCCTTTTGGGGCATTGAAAGTATTCTTCTCTTGGAAAAATTTTAAAATGTAGCAAAGGTGAGGTATATTCGGTCCCATTCACTTCCTAAGCACTGTGTAAAGCATTACTTTAATTAGTTGATTTGCAGGAATGAAGGGAAGGAAGAGCAAGTAGAACATAGCTGTGCTCAACTACTCAGCTGCTGCATTACTTTCAGTGATGGTGTTGTGCGTCAGCTGTTTTTAGAATTTATCGACTGAATTTCTGGCAATCAGAATATTGGAAAGTTGAGGAGTTTATAGGGATAGACAGTAATAAAATACAAGTTTTCAGTCATCCTTTAAATAATTTTTTATACTACATCTAAACTGTATCTATGCCCACTTTTTCAAGTTATGGGGCACTCCTGAAACTTTCTGGTATTAAACAACTTCTGAAGATATGAGTGCAATTTAGTGCTACTGCAATATCATATTCTGCGTATAATAATTTGCATTACATTTTGAACCCAGAAATGTCTAAGTCATGGTGCTAAACTTGTGTTTGTGATAAGCAAGTGAAATCAGAACTGAGAAGGAAGTGGGATAAAACTCTATAAAGGGGAAGCAGTGGAAACCAGTTCATTCAGAAGCTCCATCATGAACTGATGAAGAGATTTTTTTTGTCAGAAATTTTGGTTCTGAAAATCTTACAAAGGTTCTCATTTTTCATTCTTATTTTGATTGGTATATTATTAACAGCACCACATGAACCCAGAGGGTGCCTGATCCGAAATTACTGGGAGGCTTCTTTGGGGAAATTTTATATATGTCTCTTAAAATAATTTTGAATGACAACTTTATTAGAGAGAATGAACATATTAGAAAATTATCTTACTTATCATTCTATGCTTAATGGTATCAGTCATGGAGATTGATACATACATAGTAGATTATGTGTATTTCTAGCTAGTACGTTAAGTATACTTGGATAATTTTTATTTAATCTATTAATCTGAATATTTATATTTTAGTAATTAAAACATTTAATGTTAGTATTTTAAAGTACCTTAAAATTTAATAACATTAATGTAATAATCATATTCTGACAGAGGGGAAAGCTAGATATATCTCACACTTTTGGGTCTGCCTACAGTCAGGACTGCCTAAGGGCAAATCTACGTTCATCCTTGTTTCTGCATTTTACTGTAACATTTGCTTATAAAGAAGAGCATCATTATGAGTTTGAGTTTGATAAACACTATATAAAAAAGGCCATAATGTTTTTTAGCTCAGCAATGGGTTTTAATGTGAGTGCTTAACAGGGATGAGACATATATAAGAAAAGAAATTATAACTTGTTTTTCTACAGGGCCTTTTTTTCAGAGGTGACCAGTCAAGTATACTGTTAGATTTATTTTTATCTTTCTAGTGTATGCTTTTTTAGACTTCTACAGCCTACTATCTTTCTACATAAAGATTTTAGGTGCCTCATTTGTCTGTTAGTAATTGGGACACAGTTCCGTAGACACTTACTAGTCATTTAATGATGATGTTAATCTCTGTGCCAGCAGCTAAAACGCCAATGGTTTAAATCACAAGATGAGGCAAATGCAGTGTACACGCTTGTCCAGAGGAGAAGATCCTCCTGTCAAAAGCGCTATCCCTATTACAAAAATTACAGTGCTAGGCTCACTGAAATGTAGTTCACCAGAGCTCATATGTATTTTCAAGTGATATCTAAGTATGAAAATATTTCTAAGGAACTTCTCAATAGAAAAATTTCTTGAAGTGCTAACTAAACTCAGGTCTGGTAGGGGTTAAACCTGTCATGAACTCTTTCTTTTAAAGACTGCTTCTTTGTTCTACAAAATTGAATAAAAGCTCTGCACTAAAAAAGGTTTTGCTTTGTGTGGGTGTTTGTTTGTGCGGGCATGTACCATGCAAAACAAAAACTAATAAGAACCTATTACTGGATATGTTGATGCTCTAGCCAAAGAAATATTAGAGTGTCTAATTACTTTTTTCTAGTTTGCAGTCTCTAGGATGCTGAAATGCACTATTTTCAATTCTTCTAGGAATGCAACCAGGCACAACACAATTGATGAAGTTTTAATTTCATATGGATGGCAATTATCCATGGCACTCTACATAATAAAACTACTAACACTATAGTTGAACATTTGGTTAACTCTTGTAGAAAACATGATATTTATTTTATCATAGTAAGATTAAGAATTACCTAAAGAGGGAATGTTCTGATATGAACCGAAGCATAATGTGCATTTTCTTATTCATCAGACTTGTGAGAAAATCATCAAAACTGAAAACACTTTTAAGTACTTCCATTGTCAGCCTATAGAAAATCCAAGTTTGCATGTAATTTTGCTTTCTAAGATGGTTTAGCTAGGACTGATCCTAGAGAGTAATTCCCAGCCCACTGACTTGAGTCCGTGGGTAGCAATATGTTTTTCATATTGTCAGAAGTTCCAAGCTGGAACAGCTTGAGACTGAATTTATGCCTCTTAGGGAAAAAAACACAAAAAGCTATTGTCTGGTGTTTCAGTCCTTGTTAGAAAAAAAAAGGCAGTGACTGTTTTTTTATAAACCTGAAGTAATAACATCATAATGTTTTATCCTAGGAATGGATTATTTTGTAATTGATTTGCTCCCATTTTGAAGGCTCTATCCTCCATTGATTTTGTTATTTAGACCTCTTTTTGTCAGAGCTCTTTCTTGCCCTCTAGGCTTTGAAAGAGATCAGGTTCTCCTGAACCCAAAGCTGTTTTCCAGTTTCAGTCAGAAAATTTGGCATACTTCTGACTTTTTAAATTTATTCTTCAGTTATTGGAAAACATTTTTTTGGAAGATTAATGATCCTCTATATGCCTATGAGAGATTTGTATCTGTGTAGGAAAGAAGGTTAATGTCAAGTCTGAAATGTAATTTAAAATTATTTTAATTAGTCTACATTTTTCTCTCTCAGATAAATTAAAAGCCAGAATAAACTGGTCTGAGCATTTCTAGGACTGTAGTCTCTCAGGCGTGTATCATTTCGGTTCAGATTTCCAGGCGTACACTGTAGATCTGAGAGCCAGTTTTAGTACAAAAACTATTTTCTTAAAATAGCTGTTCTGCCCATCAGCTACTGAGATGTAGCAGGAGCACATGTTAAAGTTTTCTCTATTAGCAGAGTATGTTGATTACATAAAGTTTAATTTGGAAGAGGATCATTTTACTTGAATTAGTTAATGTTTATCTGAATTTTAGTCCACTAAAAACTTGAACATTGAACAAAATGTTTTTGTTTCCACAAGAGACTCCTGACCTACCAGAAGCAAAAAAGCCCATTTCAAAAAAACCAAAAAAATCCAGAGCTATAGTATCAGTCCTTATGCTTTTTATGACTCTGCCTATCGCAAATTTCACAAATAAATCCAAAGGAGGTTTTCGTGCGCTTGCTGTATTTTATCTTGTTATGATTCTAATACACATATTTTTGACAATACATTATTTTCATTTCATGTCCTGAAAATTTCATGTCCTAATGTTCATTTACCTACATAATCAGCATAAAAGTGCTTCTCAAAAGAAAGCACTAAACAAAAGAAGCAATATGTTTTCCAAGATTTGAGGGAGTAGGGATTTAATTTTTCATTTTGTGTTATTATCAAAACAAATTTATTTAAAGGGTAGGAATGATGAGTATCACATATTTTGTTTTCCTTGGTCTGTAGTTGCTTATTTTTAGTAGTACAGCAAGGAGAGATCACACTACTACATTATTTCAAGAGTGACAGCTGAAAAGAGAATTACTACTGAGAAACCACTTCAAGTTAAAATTCTGTTCAGTAGGAATTCTAGTGTTCAAATATTTCAGTCTTATAAAGGGAACTAAATCATGAAATTCATTCATTTATATATCGAAAGAATATGTTTTGCTTACATTGTCCTCTTGATCACACAGATATTAAAATGCAGATGTACAGTGAAAAGATCTTAACATACTAATTATGCTTACTGGGATTTAAGGAGGTTAATTTAATCAGATGGCAATGGGTGTGTCAGACTAGCTTTGAAGTAACTAATAAAACACATGATTGACAGCTTTCCAAATGCTGCTTTAGAAGGGCAAAGCAAAAGCATTGCTTGACCTTGATGACTGCTCAGATTGTCAAGGTGCTACTTTGGAGTACAATCGCTGAAGGCCCACAGGTCAGGAATTGTAAACAGATGCAAATGCAGTTACAAAAACGAGAGCATTACCAAGGTGGTGGGTTTCGTTATGGAAAGTGATTTTTTAGGTGAAACATTTAGATGGGCTACTACATTGTGATTTTAATAACAGTAATATCTTACTTTGCGTGGTTCAGAACACTGCCTAAGGAAAATCTATGATTATGATTTTCCTCCTTTAATGTTGCCTCAGTTTCCCTAGGGAAAGTTTCTGCCGTTCTGAGCTGTGCAGCCCAGCACAACATCACCGCATCTTCGTGATACAGACAGATTCACGAGCAAATCAATGAACGCCGGTTTACAGTGTGGGGCTTACAGAAAAGAAATACATGTTCATGAATCAGTAATGCATTTTATGATAGTTACTTTTGAGCTGGATGAGGATATGCCTTCAGAACAATCTTAGGTTTAAGCGAAGGAGTATATGTTGCCCAAAGGATACTATCGTAAGAGCTCACTGAGAAAAAAAAAAAAAAGCATGAACTTTACAAGCCTGTGTGATATTCAATGAAAAATAATTTACCTCAATGATAATTAAGATATTATTAAATATTAATGAGTAATAAATTAATAATTGTATCTCAGTTTGTGTTTAGATCATTGCTAATGATTTAAGTGAGGCTTGTCTTCTCAGTATGCACTGAATTACTATGTAAAGGCTGATTTGTTCTGGGAATGACTTAGCTGTAAAAAGTTACTCCTTGCTGCAGCTTTCCAGCTTTCAGAACCCCTATTGATTATCTCACTGTATTGACTGCTAGCACAGCTCAGAGGTTAGTGTTACAGCTCCTAAACCGTCACAAATTGCATTCTGGTGAATTAAGGAAAACTGAAATTGAGGGTTTGTTTAGTTCAGAAAGTAAGCAAATTGGTTTAAGAGTCACTGTAAATTGGTTAAGATCCACTGAGCAATCCCTATGTGAAAGACACGACTTTCAGTAAGCACCTAGAACAAAGTATGCTAAAACTGGGAGACACTGCAATTACCATAGCCAAACCTTACTTACCTGTGATTTTCCCTATAGGTTTTCCCTATAGGACTACATGAATATAATTACGCGCACTCAGCATTCCTGGGATTTTGTAACTCGATTGTTAAAAAAGGCTAGAAAACCCAAACTGTTACATATATTTTATGATGGACCAAAATCTCTGTGAGACCATTATAGTTATTGTCTTCCTTTTTATTTTGTTTTGTCCGAAACTAAAAAGCAAAAAATAAGATATCTCTGATAAGGCTAAATGATAAGAGAAATCTGGGACTTTTGGACATCATTCCTTTAATAAAATACTACCCCATCTTCTAGCTAAACAATATGTTATATATAAACAAAACCAAACCAAACAAAACCAACTAAAGCAAGATGAATATATAGCTTCTTCTTACACCAGATCTAAGAGTTTTTAAAAATACTAAAGTATTTGTCATTCAAACAGCTTAGGGTTAGGCCGCTGGGTCAAAATGGCATTCACTCTAAACCGTTTGATTTTGGCTTTTGGACTTTTCTAAGTGTTTTCCTTTTTTAATTAATTTCATCTTTATTTCCAAATGAAATGTTTGCTTGGATGAAAGAATTGATTTTTTAAGCCAAATTTATTTCCAAATTTGGCACAAACTTAGGATTTGTTTTAAATGTTCTGAAGTATCACATTCTTATGTTATTTTTCAATGGCTAGATATTTATTCAGCTGTAATGATAAATCCTGCAGTTCTGTACTGAAAATGAAAGAAATTCTTATTTTGCAATTAAATATGATGTCGTTATTGTTTCACTAGCTGGTAATGTAGTTCTGCATCAAGGTCACGGGAAGATTAGGCATCCTAATACTCTAAATGTGCAAGGATTTAATGGCCTGAAGAATTCAGCCTTGGAGACTGCTTTTATTTATGTGTAAATTCAAGATCACTTAAATGCAAAGCCAGCTGTAAATGAAATCTTTATAGCTGGAAAAATCTTTTAAAGTATGCTGTAGAAATACCTCTTATTTAAGTAGCTATGAGTTGTCTAAACTCATAATAGGAAAAGATTTTGTTTTTTCTTTCATATAAATAAAAGCCACAAAGATATTTAAACTCACATTTTCAGAGAAAAGAACAGTAATGTCTTGATATACTTTCTTAAAGTTAAAATGCTGTTAAATTGTGAATGTCAGATAATGCAGGTGGAATATTGTGTGGAAAAAATGAAAATGAAGACAATTTATTTCAGAATCATAATCTCATGTTTCCAGGAATATAGAGATCAAGAGATCTTGGATCAAGAAATAATATTTGTCTCTTCATCTGGATTACAGACTCATGGGACACTGAAAAAATCCTAAATAGAATTACTGTGAATACCATGTTGCTACTAGTTAAGAAGGATGGCTGATTATAGTACAGAGCAAGAAGTATCCAACCTCTGTGTGTGTGGTTCCAATGGCTCCCACAGAGGGTTCAAAGGTGAGACAAGCTTAGTCAGGTTCAAAAAGAACTCACTGATATTTCCATGTGGCTATACCGCTGACTGTATATCCATATTTACACTTTAGATTTTAGAGACTACTCATGTTTTTGACTGAAAACATATATCTGACGGTAAGATCAGGGAGATTTTTCAAAGACCAAGGGAAGAGCTCTGACATAGGAACGTGGAATTCAAGTCATCTCCAATGGTGTCAGCAGCACTAAACTCCTGGAAAAGGGCTGCCAGAGCTTTACAGCCTTTGTCATCATCACCAGTCTAACATACACTAACGGATCTGGGTCAGGGAATAGACTCCATGCTGCCTTGAAAGGCTTTGGGTTTTGTACAAATATCTGTCAAAAGATTGATGTCTAGGAATATTCTGTATAAGCTGTACAGTATTGCTGCACATAGTAGAGCATCTCTGGAGGCTGCTAAAAGAGCTCATTATGACCCCTGATATACAGAGCCGTTTCAAAACCTTGATCAATCTCTCAAAACATGCCAAAATGACTTGAAATTGGTCCTTATTCAACTGTCCTAGAAATCTAAGTCAAAATATATTGATAAAATGGAACTCTTAAACAGAAATACTTTGTTTTATGTGGGAAAATGAGTCAGGTGGAGAATATTATGTCCAATGAGGTCAGCAGCAGCAGGACCAGAAAGAATATTTATATGATTGAGTATATAAATGCTTCTTTGAAGTTCAATGCATATTTATGCATTCTTTTGCCTGTTTCTTGTCTATTAGTGAAAGTCCTGCAACAAACATATGAACTCTGTGAGTTATTGTTGGGATGAGATCACTGAGTGAAAACAACCTGAGAAGCTGCAAAACAGCTATCAGACCACTTTCATAAGTTAATATTATCTTTCCCTAATGGATTACAGACTCATGGGACAGCTGATTGTTGTGAAGTAATGAATTTGCAAAGGTTCCTTTCTACATCAGTAGCTGAGAAAAAATGAAGTGCAAGAAAGGTAGTTTTATGGAAATATTCAGGTTTTATTATTTTCTCTTTTTTTACCAAGATTTCAAACAAGGTCTGCGAATGGTTCTTGGGCTCAGCACCGTCCTGTACAATGAAGCAGAAAGCAGAATTGTCCATTGGAGAATGAAAAGCAAAAGAAAGAGTAATTGCTTTCTAAGATCTTTGATGTCTTAGATGGAGTAAACTCCTGACCTTCAAGCAAAGCTTGGGACTCAACTGAGTGAAAAGAGTAATAGTGAATTTCAGGAAGAGAACAGTCAAAAATGGATTGTCTATTAGCTGTAACTTTTAAAGCTCTGCTGCACCCAACTTGCTGTAAAATTGTTAATAATGAAAAAGAAAAAAAAAAAAGGGTGGTGGGTTTTGTCAGTTTTAGTCCTAATTGTAGCAACCTTTATCTTGAAAATGATGCTTTGCATGATTGGTTCCATTATGTCTAGTACTGAGAGGCTGAATACTTTCATCTGCATAATGCTGTGATGGAGTATAATTAGAAAAATGCTATTTTGAGTCTGAAGAATCTTTCTGTTGCCCTACCCATCTCAAAACTATTGTCTCATTACGGAGCTGAAAATTCTATTGTGTCTTCTGCCAGCAGTTCAACTTTTGTTATATTTGACCAAGTGAACTAAAACATAGTGAAATAAAGTAGCATATTGAAACACTTTCCTGAACGCTCTTTTAATATAGCCATCTCAGAGAGTGCAGCCTCCTAAACAGTTCAGAGAGAGCATTTGCAGTTATAAAATCACCGTGGTTCAAGTCCTTGTTGTATGTGTACATCCTCAAGGACCTTACAAGAACAATTTTTTGCTGGCATTAAGTACTCTGTAGTTGTTATTAGCCATTATTTAACTATTTCATGAGTCCAATCCGGGTTATGTGATCTTGCTGTGATGAATAAATGAGTTCCCAGTTCATTCATAATATGAGCTGCTATGTTCTGGCATAAGGGTTAGGGAACACTTAGGATGTCACTTCCTTGGCCCCATGCCTGAAGGAAGGATACCTGTGCTGTAGCCTATACGGTGAATAAAGATACAATGCAGCTGCAAACACTTGAACAACTCAAATGAGGGTATTACACTTGAAATATTACATAGATAGAATTACAGCATCTTTCTAGAACTAACACTTTTGATAACCTTCTTGGGAAAATAAGGATCAGATGTCCTTATCTGATTACAGTAAATAACCTACAGGCATCCCAGTTAAGCAAATTACCATCCCAATTAAGCTGCAGTTCTTGCTGATAAGTATCATTAGGTTTAATTCCATTCCTTGGGAAATGTCCTGATTAAGGCTATTTCTCAATTTAGTGGTATGTAATCTAATAGTTAAAGAAAAAAAGGTGACATTTGAAGCAGAAATGTGAAAGAAAAGCTGGATAAATTGGAATATGAGCATAGGTTTGGATGAAATGCATCACAGCTAGCTCTGAAGCAGACAGAAGAAATATTGTCACAATTGCTTCAGTTAGTTTTCATATCTCACAGAGAATAAAAGAGTTAGTTCTATGAAATGTCCTTATCTTCTTTTCTTAAAGGTAGTATCAATTCATCATAAAAAAATCAAATGCCTCATCATAACGAAAAAATTAAAAGGTGTGGAGAAAGAAAAATGTCATTTACTTGGAAAAGAAACTTTTTATAGGGGCACATGCTAGGTGAGAATTTTTTGTAGCAGAGGAAGAATTTCTTGTTGAAATAAGATTGTTATTGATAGGCGATGCAGAGAGCATATTTGACCTGGTGAAAATGTGGGAAGCAGAAGAGCAAGTTCAATCAAATATATTTCACTACAGCAAAACTCGATCTCCCATATTCAGCTCAAGAGCCTATTTATTATGATATTATATACGAATGTATAACAGGCAGGTGAGGAACTGAGGAATTACATCTTGCCATGAGAGGGGCAGAAGGCAGCCAAATGCACAGAACCTCCCTTTAGGGTGTAGTGCTATCAGGGAGAGTGGGGTTGGCTGGTGATCTCTAACCATTTCTCTAAGCCTTTTTGGAAAACTGCCGGAATGTTAAAAGGAAGTGCATTCAGTACAGCTAAATTGCTATACCTCTAAGAATTCACTGTTTATGCTGAGAGCACTATAGATGAGCAGCTTGTAATTTTTAAAGCACCAAGCAAATGTCCTAGAAAAACTGCCAGTAATTTTTTCTGTGGTGGCAGTAGGGACAGGTTGGTTTTCCAAGTTCTGGTCAACCCCCTGCTCCAAGTAGGGTTAATGGCAGGTCAGGTTGCTCAGGACTATGTCCTGACAGCAAACAGGAAAAAGACCTGGTAGAAAAAGATCTGTGAAGGTACTTTAAGAGCTATCAAACCCCACAAATCTCTTATACTTTTAGAGGACATAAACCCTATGTTCCCTTTAATTTGTGTTCTTACTGAACCTCTGAAATATTTAAACAGATTTTTTACCCTGTCCACGATTGTTTTTTTATTCCAGTGGGTATTATAAGATGGGTAAAGGCTTTCCTCAGGTTGGGAAACTCTGGAAATATCAAAAGATATGTATTAATATATAAGATAAGCATAGACTCTCTTCTGTAATACAAAATCTAGAATTTTCTGCACTCCAAGAGACATTTGAATACTTGGAAATATTTTCCTCATAAATTGAAGTGTCTGTGTTTAACATGATGTTCTCTCTATAGCCTTCATGGAAAAGTAGAGTCCCTAAAAAACATACCGTACCACATAAAACTAGTGGCAAATGCATGGGGAAAACCTGTGCTTTTATATAATAATGGTGCATGTAATAGTCCAGTGTCCAAAAGCATATCTTGCATAACAGAAGCTAATAGTTACACAACAAGCAAAATACTTGACACTTCCAGGAACCTACTGTGCAGCACATGAAGTATAAATGCCAATATATTGCTGATAATTAAAATTAAAAAAAACCAAAAAACTGCTTGTAAACGGGAATCTAATTTCCCAGGCAATCTCAGCAATTGTAAGAAAAGGGCTCCTGGAGAGAGTGGCACGGTCAGAAAGGAAAATACAATCTAATCTATCACCACAGATACCTTTCTGCAGGATGTGACACACTATAAAGGTCATTACGCTCATCACTACAGCCTAACATTTTGTAGCGGTGTGATCCTCCTTGTTTGTGAAGCATATGCTAAACAGAAAGGGAGCAGGGAGTTCGTTGTTATTTAAAGCTGACAGACAGAATAACCCTCAGTGCTTTGCCTTCAACTTCAAGTGACCGAATGTCCAAAGGTGTGCTTCAGGGATATAACTGTACAGTGTGTGAATAGATATCAAGGCTGATAGTCCCAGGTGCCATCCATCCTTGCCTTTTTTCACTCATAGTCTTCTCATAGTGGGGTTAAATAAACAAACATATTTAAAATCCACTCCTTTTATGAAAATAAGACTTATTATTCAAAAAAAGAAATCTCGACTTTTAGGCAGCCTTGAAACACGATGGGTCCCCCTCAAAATGAATGCCTTATAAATTGTCTACGTGTATTGTAGACATAGATATTGTATAATGCCTTATAAATTGTCTACTTTCCATAACAAAAATCAGAGTGACTTTCTACCCTTCCAAATGCTGGTATCACCTCTTTGCTGCAATCAGGAAACATTCGTCTAAACAAAGCTCAACTTAATTGCTGTTAACTTCTGAATTCTACATTTATTCATTTATTTATTTATTTTATGAGGAGAAATGAAAGCATTTTGGTTTTGTTTTTAGCACTGATGCAAACTGATAGGCAATTTGTCAGTTTAAAATAAAACTATCCCTAAGCAGTGCTGAAAAATTGCTAATGGTTTCAATAATCAAGCACATTCTAAATCTCTGAGGGCACTGGAACTGGATGAGAAAGTAGCACAGGATTTTAAAGTAGCACAGTACTCTATAGATTAGGGCGGTATACTGAGAAAGTGATGAAGATTTTTTGGTGCAAACAATAAAAAATATGTAAATAATAATGATGATGATGATAACAATAATAATAATAATAATAAAGTAATTTGAATGACAAACCTAAAACATTGTTTTCTAAAGCATAGAATCTACAGCACTTAGACCTCTAATGTAATGGGCAAATCAGGTTGTGATTTCAAATCCACCTGAGTATCATTAAATTTTTGGACTTGGATAATTGCTTGTCTCTGCCTTTCACAACTATAGAATATCAATACCATGGCCCTTGAGTACTTCGACTGAATGCTTTAGGGAAAAGAGGGCTAATAATCCTTAACTTAAATCATTAGGCAAATACTTACAGGAATAGATTGTCGTTTAGAGTCAGGATCGAATAATGACTTGTTAAATAAGTTATGCTAAGGGACTGACCCACACAATTATTGCATGTGGAAATCATGTTTCTAATGTTAAACAAGCTCTTCTGCTGATATTAGACTGCTAGGGGTAAAAAAAAAAAAGAAAGGAAAAAAAACCCCAAATTTTGAACTTGGTGTGCTTAGATTTTGCAAAATTAAAACATTAAGAGTATAAGAAAGAAGTATAGAGTTATCTCTACACTTCTAGTTAAGAGTATAACTTGTAAATATAGACGTGTAATGGCCACCAAGAACTGCTGTAAGGTAGAAGGGATATAAGATGAAAAGTGAGAAAAAAAGAAGAAGTTTTATGGAAGATCAGTACTATTGGTGTATTGAAATATGTATTGCCTGAGAGATGGAGAAACCATTCCAACCTGATCACCACCTTCCCTCATTACAGTTGCCAAAGGAGGTTAGGAGAAGTTAAGGCTATGCTGTTAAAAAGTTCTAGGGTTCCCTGCGCAGGAAAGACATCAGCGTGTTGAAGTGAGTCCAGAGGAGGCCACCAAGATGATTACAGGGATGGAGCACCTATCCTGTTAGAAAAGTCTGAGGTAATTTGGTTTGTTCAGCCTGGAAAACAGAAAGCTTCAGGGTGACCTAATTGTGGACTTCCAGTAACTGAAGAGAGCCCACAAGGAAGACAGAGATGGACGCTTTACAAGAGCATGTAGTGACGGGACAAGAGGAAATTATTTCAAACAGAAAAGGAAGCAGATTTAGATTGGATACTAAGAAGTTCTTCACTGTGACGGTGATGAGGCACTGGAACAGGCTCTCTGAGAAGTTGTGACATCCCATCCCTGGAAATGTCCAAGGCCAGACTGGATGGAGCTCTGACCAACCTGGTCTAGGGGAAGGTGTCCCTGCCCGTGGCAGAGGGAGTGGAACTAGATGAACTTTAACGTCCCTTCCAACCCAAACCATTCTCTGATTGTATGACAAGGTTAATCCATCAGAACTCTTGTACTAAGGCAAGAGATTCAGGAAGTTAGTCAACTGAAAACATTAACAAGAGGGATGCCACTGAGCTCATGTCCTCGTCATGCTTGTAGCTATCTGAGCTAATGTTGTTAGGAGGGAAATGCTCCTGAGATCCTTTCCTAAGGTTTGATTCTAATTACTTTTAAAGGATCGGGATAAGATTTAATCTTTGAATATAAAATAGAAATGAGAGATGAAACCATCAGTCTCCGATAAAACTCTTAAGACACTTGTTGAAGAAATAAGAGGTCTGGGTTCTATTTTTTCCCAGTTTGGAGAGTTCATAGCCACATTTCATCAGAGAATACAAGTAAATAAGTCTAACGATAAGTCTTTTGAGCAAGCTATTATGAAGTCAAAAATGCAAGTCCGCAGATTGCACCTTACAAAGCAAGGCACATAGAAATGCTGGAATAGAGTTTAGTTTCCAGTCTCAGCTTGTCTTTAATCCAGCGATTACTAAAAAATCCTCTCTAGGTGTTTTTATTGCACAAAATAAGCTACCTAGAAGCCAGAGATCCAAGCAAAAGTAATTTACTGGTTTTTGCCTCCCCATATTTAATGCTTAACTTGAAAGTAATGATTTTGTTAAAATGTGCTGAATAATACTTTTTGTTGTTCTGCAATGTTTTGAATTCCCTTTTCTTATAAGGCAGCAAATAATTATTCTCTATTATCAGAGAATATTGTAAAGTGGAGAATCTTTTTCTTCTTTATCATCTGGCATGCAGAAATTTTCTGGTGAAGGGTTGCCTTCCTAGTTCTTCTAGATGAAACTAATAGAAAGCTTTATGCAATTCAAACAGTGACATGATCGTACTTCATACATTTCTAGTTGGTCTTCAGAAGCATAAGAATGGGAACACGTATTGCCAGCTTATCCTCCCAAAAATGGTTTTGTTCAGCTTCCTCTCTTTTAGAGGCAGTGTCATTTCAGAGCCCTTGACAGCTAAATAAACATGTATTACATTTAGACAAGAGCGCTTAAAAACTAATTATTTTGTCACTATCCTCAGAAATTAAAAACTAATTATTTTGTCGCTGTCTTCAAATTTTGTGAGACTTGCCTTTATGTTGAACATAGTAGCAAAACAGCTTTTTTTTCACTCCTCAGCTTCTGACCTGAGCTCAATGGCCTCTTCCCTCCTCTCTCCTCCCCTCCCTGGTCACTATCACTGTATATCGTGCCTTTGCATCCACTTGGCCACCCCAGCAAATCACTTTTACTCTATCTCACCCACAAAACTCTTTCATTAAACAGTAGATAAGTCCCTTTTTCTGTTCATTATTTAAAGGTATACTCCAAATTATTATTTTCTGATTTATGTTAGTAGAGTTTTACACAGCATAATAATATAATTATCCAAGCTCCTCACACACAAAATTGATGTTTTTACTGTATTTTATAGATTCATGATTTAATTTTGCACCACTACAGCTAATGAATTTAGTGCACAAAACACTGTTTACAGGAACAATTTCTGTCTGGTTTTTTTCCCTCTTTTCCTTAATAATACCAGAATCCTCCCTTAAGCACTGCAACTTTTTCCAGTCCTTTTGTATAACGTATGAAGATGAATTGGAGATACTTATGTATAATTCCCCAAATGGCAATATGTATTGTAAAGTTTCCCTCACGTGTTTTAATGGGAAACTTTTCCTGGAAAATCATGCATAAATTATTTGCTTTTTTAAACTAGCTAAAGACAAATTTCTCTCCAGGTATTAAATATGAATGATTCCCCTTATTTCTTTATCATTTAATGTCCATGTTCTTTGCACCTTTTAGGGTACATCTGTTTCACGTGATGAGCACAATAAAACAATCTGCAGAACTGCTAAGGATATATTATGGCTAAGCCTGTGAGCTGTACTAATGAGGTTTTACTGCTCGTAAGATTTGAAAAAGCCCTGTCTAGGGGGTGCAGGGTTGAACCACATGAACAAGCTGAGGTTGGTGTCAGCTAAGAAATTTCAATCACACACAATTTTCCACTTAGGCTTAGGCAATGCCTTTGAAAGAGTACATTACTCAGTATCTGATGCAGCATTTAATAATTTTATTATGTTTGGTTGCTTGGTGAATGTAAGGGCCATGTGAACCTTTTCTAGGATGAACTGGGTTGGTCAGGTATTTGTACTGAAAAGGGATCTGGTATTTTACCAATTTCATTATAACTTAAGAGCAAGAGATAAGAATGAAAATTCATTGTATGAAACAGATAACAAGCAAATATGACAGGTCAAAACATAAAACTGAAAAAGATAAAAAATATGGCAAGCTTCAATAACTAATGTAGAACCCCTTCCCCAAATACTAAGCTAGTTCTTTTTTTTTTATTAATTATTTTTGGGTTTTCCCTCTATCTCTTCATTGAGTGTGTTTTCACACACATCCAATGAATGTGTGTTTTAGTTTGTTTTGTTGTTTTGTTTTTTTTTTTTTTTAAATCGAACTTTTACCTACTTGTCTTAATCTAGTCCCACTGGCAACTTTGGCAATTACATTTTCCATGCTCTCTCTAGGTCTGCTATGGCTATGTCTACTTGTACATGGTTTACTTTGTCATGTAATAATTATAGATGACAAGAGCACGGGTCAGAAGATTAATTAGACTATGCCAAGAGACAGAATACACTCTTTGAATGTAAACTTACGCCTATTCAAATAATATACCTTATTTACTGATCCTTCAATAGAGAGATACTTGATGCATCAGTGGAAAGTTAAGACCCCTTCTGATTGAACTGTTTTACAATTTAACGTATACTAATATATTCATGAGTAGTCTGTGGGCAGCTGGCATACCTGTTGCTACTATTAACAATTAATCAGTTTTAACCCTAGAGTTTGCAAGCACTCCTATTTCCCATTGCTATGGACATGCTAACACAAATTTAGCCCCACTGATGTAAAAGGTTTCACTCTTTCTTGGGACGGTTGTGGAGTCCTGATCTAGCTTTCATTAGACAGGGGGCATAGACAAAAATTCACCGCTGTCACATTTGCCTCCTTTTGGGTTTTTCTCTGGGAATAGACACATTAAAAGGGATATCCTCTCCACTTAGCAAAAATTATCTAGACTGTCAGGAGTATGTGTTTAGCTTTGCGTTTGTTAAGCACAGTTTTGGTTTTACCTTGCAGGAACTGAAATGCAGCCTTCAGAACACAGCATTGTCTGAATGGGTGGCAATTTGAAAAATGAAATGAGCAATACTATACTTAAGAGACGTATTTAAGAGTAGGGCTCTTCAGTAGACAGTATGATTCAGGGTGGGTGGATAGCAGAGGTGTGATGCTGTCGTCTAATACTGCCAATAAAAACATTAAAAAATTAAATATATCTATCTAGTTTTATTTTCTGAGACTTTCCATTATTCTACCAATAAAAGCACGATATTTTCTTCTGGTTTTGTTATTTAAGTATCAGATTCCTTAAGCCTGTCTTGCTCCTCTATGGGGACGAAGTATAAAGTATTGTGAAAATTAAATAATTATCTGGACTCCTCATTTGAGTAATACTGAGAAACATTGAAGACTTAAGTCACAAAAATCCTAGCAAACAATCCTGTACTCAAATGATAAAAAATAAACTAGAGAACTAATACATTATGTTGTTATGGCAACTGAATATTTAGATTTAATTTTATGTAAGCAGAACTTCAAGGATTATCCTGGGCAAATACAGTAAACATATTTGCAAACAAATTAAATGTTCCCATTCAGATATTCTATCTCTAGTAATCATCAGTTATGTTTACTCTAGAATTAATTAATATTCTGGATTCTAGATTTTATCATTAATCCGGTTCTGTACAATTTTATGGTATGTTTTTGGCAGCTGAATACTCATCATTGTTGTCCAATCTGATTTCAGCTAGTGCTGGTTTTAGGTTTTATTTTTCCGTTCTGCAGCTGTATGTTCTTTTTTCCCTTCTTCAGCTGTTTCTTAAAACAACAGTTATTTCCCTGTCATCTGTAGGCTAAGCTGCCTTTTGTTTTTCTGCCATATGATCAGTATACAGTTCCTCTATTCCTCCACTTTTTTCTTACACCAGTAGCAATCTCTGTTGCCTTTGAACAATTTATGGCAATATATGTGAACTGAGGATGCAGCTCAATGTTGTTAGGGTTGTTCTATGATGATGTACTTATAAAAAAGCCTGTCTTTATAAGGAGACCCTGGTTTTCACTTAGGTTCAATTTAGGTTCTCAAAGCAGCTGTTTTTCTCCAGTAATACAATGTACCGAGCAGATGCTGAACATACTTATCATGTAAAGAGCACTGGTCTTTTCCATGAAAGAGGAAAGCAGATAAAATATGATTTTTATGTGCAGCTTTCAAAACTGATTTTGTTTAATATTATATCTTTAACTGTGTTTGGCATTGCCAGTATCACATTTAATATGAAAATGCATTTCAAATGTAAACAATCACTTGATTTTTCACAGAAAACTTAATTTTTCACAGAAAATTTGAATTAACTGCTTTCTAGTATATTGTTTTGTAGTTGGTAACTTCATATACTAATGCAACTGTGCTCTCGATACAGTGATTGGCTCCTTTATAAGTGTCTATCTCAAAAGGAGCAAAATTTCACCACTCTTTATCATTAATCTTCACTACTGCATGCAGGATCCCACTCTTTTATTCAGTTTTGCCTTCTCAGCTTAAGTAGTGCTTATATTTCTCACCTAAGAACAATTTTTCCACTTGCAAAAGGAAAAAAAAAAAAAAAAAAAGATGGGAAACTTGGAAGATAAATCACATTGTTTTCCATGTGCATTAGGAAAAGCGATAAACAGAGTCATTAAATATATTTGCAAATTTTCCTCTAGGGCAAAATATACTTCAATAGAATACTTTTTTCATTTCTTTTTTTTCCCTGCAGTAGGAAAGAAAAACTATTATACAGTCTACTTTACAGAGCTAGGGAAACGTGGGTCTGTCAATTAAATTGGTTTACAGGTACGCAGGCAGAAAGAAACAACTCACACAAACCAAGCAAAGAAAGAACTCATTGCTGAAAAAATAACGAGCACTACCTCCAAGGAAAAGCAGAGTTCATGATGCCTTGTTTCACCCTCAAATAGACCAAAACGAATAGATGCAATTCCTATACAAGATTTTCTTATCTGATGAAACAATATTCAATAGTCTTGCAACGGATTCTTTTGAAATGTAACACCTGTAAATCATAAACATGAACCACCAGGAGGGTAGCTGCTATAATGTTAGCTGTGTTATATTTTCAGCTGTGTTATGATAAGTACAGCTGAAGCAGTCTCAAATTGACTTCTATCTGATAGTTATGAGATTTTTGACACGAGACAAGTTATTTTCATTATGTGCTGTATAGTCTTCCAATGACATATCGATGCTTGGCTGTTGTGGCTTCCAGCATGTGGCACACATAAAATAAAGCACACTGCTCGAAACATTTGGGCACTTTATGTTACTGAAAAGTTTGTGTTTTCAAGTGGGATTGCCTAATATACAAAATATATAGTAAAAGGCTAGATCTATTGTTATACATTAAGAGATCAGAATTTTGTGATCAAATATATATTTTTTGTAAAACCACAGTTACATTGGCACTGTGTTATCATAAGGCTAATGAAACACTAAGTAGAATCATAGTTTATATTTTATGCTTATAGATGTTTATAATTTAATTTCAAATTATTATAACCTTATTTCAACATTTTTGGATTTATAATTTATTGCTGTAACTGCATTAAGTGAAATCAATGAACCATATAATCTACCATCAATGGTAGTCAGTGCTAGACATTCATATTAAATAGAAGGAAAAATTAGAGTGGATAATTGTGAAATAGCTACTTCATCTACAAAGATTCTTCATATTCTCAACATTTAGTAAGTACGTTAAGTAATGTGAATGTATACTCATTAAAATTTAGCTCATTTTCCATATCAAATTTCTATACATACATTAGCATCTTTTAGAAAGGAACTTCTGAATTCATAAAAAGCATCAATATTCTGTGTCTTCAATCTAGTCTAGCAGTATC
Organism: Cnemophilus loriae; assembly: GCA_013397755.1. Taxonomy (NCBI): domain Eukaryota; kingdom Metazoa; phylum Chordata; class Aves; order Passeriformes; family Corvidae; genus Cnemophilus; species Cnemophilus loriae. Next base: position 2,075,309 of record VZTF01009271.1, on the reverse strand, counting down.
TGAACCTCAGGATTTAAGCACCATTTTAGCTAATTTCTAAACTGAAGCCATGAATAATGAGAGCTGTCAGTCACACATTCACCAGACAGCCATAATTTCTCATATATGATGGATAGTGACTTAGTCCCTTCATCCACCAGTCCTGTGGACTTGTACACCTTTGGGTTCCTAACATGGACCCAAACCTGATCTTCTTCTACAGTATGAAGTTGTTTTTCTCAGATCTTCCCTTTGGTTTTTATGACTTGCTGGTGGAGGCTGAGGCAAAAAAGTCATTGAGTACATTATCTTTCTTCATGTCCTGTATAAGCAGGCCTCCCATTTCCTTCCAGAGGGTGCCCACATTTTCTCTAGTCTTCTTTTTGTCACTGACAGGCCTATAAATGCTGTTGTTGCTTCTCTTTTTTCTTTTGATCACTATGTGTTAAATTTTTATTGTCATCAATATTGAAAAAATGCCTGTATATAATAGAATAGTTTGCATCCATACATTATTATATTTCTGATTTGAACAATGTAGTGTAAGAACATTTAAATGCAGACTACAATACCAGTTTGCATTTTGATGAATGCTGAGTATTTCTTAAAAATAGCCTCTACTTCCCTGCACACTTCAAGCAGATACCAGGAATGTTCTTAAAAATCATTCAAAGGTCTTCGTGATTAGGACTGTACTTCCCCGAAAGAAGCTCCATTTGGGATGGTGTTGCTAAATGGTATGGGTTGGTAAATGCTCAAAGATGTGTTTGAGTGGTCAAATCAAGAGCTGTCAACTTTTTTTTTTTTTCCAAATAATGAATCTTTGGTCCAATACTTTATTCTTTTGAACACTAAAAGGTAATTTATCCAACTCTTTGTAAACACAGAACTAAAATATCACAGTATTTGACTAAAACATCTCTTTGGCAAAATCTCCTATTCCAGCAGAATGTCTGTGCTCTCTGAATATACTCCAGCGATTGGTTGCATTCATTGAACCAGACTTTTCGGTAGAATACTAGTTCAATTAATATTCTGGTCCAAAACTGAAGGAAGATTCATAATTTCAGAAAAATGTAACACATAATTGAAAGCATATTCAGAAACAATTTTCCCATACTTTCTTTTGTCTTGATCCATAATTAACTCTAATTTTATGTATCCCCAAATTAAGCTATTCAAATATACTTTTCTTAGCAGCCATCCTTATCTGAGGCCTAACTTAGCATGCCCTCTGATTTTCAATACTGTTCCTTTTGCAGAGTGAAACTCTGCTTATTACCATCTTCTGTTTAACTTATTTAAACACTTCCCTAGAGAATGAAGAAACAGTTAACAAACATGTTAAAGTTTCTGTGCATATGTGTACGCAATGTTAGCTTTGGAAAAGGATAGAAGCTCTAACACTCTTGCTGTTCAGAGGCAAATTCTATTGAACCTTCAGGTACCAGTTTTTACTCAGGAATGTTCATTCTCTAGTTCTGTGTCTAGTATTTACTAGCAGTAACCCTCATTTCCCACACAAATCTCCAACTCCTGTTGGAAGACATCCTGCTTTGTTGATTTTGTGGAGGTTATAATAATTTTTATTTCTCTCCTCTTCTGCATGCTCTTGTACACGAAACAGTCCCATACTACAATGAGAAAGGAGGAAAAATCATACCAGCATTTTGACTTTCCTATATGACAAAGATCTAGTGGTTTGAGTAGCTTTAACTCTAGTCTTTGTTATTCTCAATAGTGAGTATCGGTAGAAATAAGTCTATTCACTTTCATTCTTGGACCTTCATTTGCTGTAAATAATTAAAAGATGTAATCTTCTGATATTTTAATAATATTTAAGTATTGTTAAAATTATTAATGTTAAATAATTTAGCATATTTGTAATTATTGATCAATTATATTGGATATTGGTCCAATTTACATTTCTGGTTGCTACAGGGGAACTGTAAATTGATTGCAGAAAACTGTGTTCTCTATGGAAGACAGAGAAATCTGTACCATAGGAGAGCCTTATCCCATGGTATCCTGAATGAATGAAAGGTCTCTTATTGATCGTAGCACTATTTTTCTCCTGCCATTGCTGATCAATTCACATAATTACAGATGTGCACAGCTGTTGCAAAGCTCAGAGTTGATCCCTGATTACAATTTTTGCTGCAGTCACAGTTGAACCTCTGACGCCAATATGATATTCTTCTGTAATTATGAAAATTAGGTTATTAACTACACTGATTTTTTTTTTTAATAGGCAGTTAAATATTAGAGGAAGGCATTTGTGAGGATTGTCTGATTCTGCCATTTGCTAGCAGTAACTCACTCTAATAACCACTCCAAGTCAGTATATTGTAATCAGGAGATAAGAGATATTCATCGACTGTGCATGAAATACTGAGTGGGTTGCATTCACACCCTAGGCTTCTGGCCAAACCCAGATGCTGCAGCTGCCGTTGTTTGGTCCATCTGGAAATCAGCTATAACGTGCTAACTTCATTCCCCCAAACGGCCTGTGGCTGAATTGTCGTGAAACTGAGTGCAATGTCTTGGGAAAGAAAAGCAAGACAAAAGAACTTAAAGATTTTATTCAGAATTATATAGTCTGTGATAATGACTGCAGTATTTAAGTCCTTCAGTAGTGCATTATGTCAGCAACATGACTAACACATTCCCAGAAAAGGCAGAATTGGGTGTGATACGTGATAAGGCACACAAAGACACCCCCAAAAAAATCCCACCATAAAACACCCATGATGGTTTCAGTTTCTAGCAACAGAACACACTTGAAATGAAGGGCAAACATCTTGAATAAGTCTCAGTTATGTGGTGGTGCATCTGCTTTGTAAACCATTTTTTGGAAAGCTAAGCATATCAATGAAGAGCTGTGTTGTTTAGAAATAAACCTCTGATATTTCTAGGTCAATTATACATCTTTAGGCTGGTCTTAGTGATAGTTTGATGTTAAATATAATTTTTTGGCTTGAATTATAATCAGATAAAAATGGGCCAGAAGAAAGGGAGTATCACTACATTCATTTTACGAACAGGAAGAGGTGATACAGAACTTTGAGTAATTTCTTTTATTTGCCTCCAGTCACATAGCTGTAAGATTTTTAAAGGCTTTTCTGCCTTCCATGGACGGATATACTCCTGTCTCTGTCTCACAACCCTATGTTCAAGTTAGAACTGGGCATATATTCATCCCCCAGCACCACAACTGACGAAGCAAAGCTTTGTTTCCGACAGAGAAAAGCTGATTTAACAGATTTAACCCACTGCAAGGCTCTCATGTGATTCTCCAGACAGAATCCACCTGGGAAGCCTTGATAACATGTTGTTCAACCTAGATCCCATGAATAAAATTTAGTCTTGAGTAAATAGCTTTTCTGTATGATGCAAGGGAAAAGCAAGTCACTTCAGGATCCATGACTACCAAGATCTGAAGTAGAAGTAATAATGTTATATGATGAGCTAAAAATCAGGCCCTACATCTTTACTGGTTCCGTTAGGCTCTAAGGTTCATACATGCTAATTCCTTAGTATCCTACCTTCCTTATTGTCTTTCACTCCTGTTGCTACCTTCCTTCTCACAAAGTGAATAAGAGGATGGAGAGACTGATTTCTGCCTTTCATGAACCCTCATCTATACACAGGGATTCGGCTTCAGTATCCATTTCGGAGTCTTGGGCTCTATTTATATGGAAACTAATTCATAGGTGTTTACAACATCTATAGGATCATTTCAAACCTTTATGACTCTTTTTTCAATGGAAGCTAACTTCCTTTAAAAAGTCCAGTGCCACGTTAAGAAGGATGTAAGTTCAAAAAGCTGGTTTATTAGCAGCTTGATTTTCAGATGCAATTGTTAATTTCACTTTTTAGTCATCCTTATTCTCCTTTTTGACAGAATACCTCAAGCTTGTTCTTTTCACACAATGCTGTGATTTCCTTGTTCCAACCTCTGCTTGGAAGAATGGATTTTACCCAGAATACAGACTCCTGTGTTGTGTATTTTCCCAATCGTCATTATTGTTTGTTTACAATGATCAGGAGCTGCTGGAGAGCAGAACTGAATGAAGTTTGCCATCAGCCTTGAATGCTGAATAATCTGGAATTTCTTAGTGTTTCATAGCCAGCTTTTGTACAGCTCAGCAGGAGGGCTGTAAAATCTTTCTTTCATGTATTGAAAAGTAAGCATGAAGTGAATAAGTAAATATGATATTCATATTGGAATGCGCTGTTTGCTGAATTTCTGAACAAATTATATGTGTGCACCTTAGAAATGAAAGTCTATCTTTCTTGAAAGAGGCAAATAACAGAGAGTTAAGAATTAGAAAGTTTTTGGAGCATATTACAGAATAATGGTTACAGTTTTTCATATTTAAAACTAATTCCTATCATGAGGATAGGGATGAAATAAAATAGGATGGTTTTGTTTGTTTGCTTTTTGAAGAAGAAATTGTTAATTTTAAGAAACTGACAGAGAAAGTTTGATATAAAAGAGTCAGAAAGTTTATAGGGAAAGTTTGATTTCCTATAAAGGCAGTCCAGCTTTCTAGATTGCTTCCACTAGCCCTGAAACTTAGCTCTTGGTAAGTCCAAGAGTTTTAGTCTCAGCTGCTTTTAATACTATCCAAGAATGATTTCATAAATTAACTTTTATTTTGGCTCATAAGAGGCTGAAAAATCATATCTAATGAAGCTAAAACAAGCTGTGTGAAATGCTGATAGGAATGTGGTGGCTATTCTCATTGCATAAGCAGTTGCTTGATAGGATCTCCATAAAATATTTAATTAAGACTGCAAGAGGAAAACGTTTTAGAGATAATTTGAATCCAATATACCTCATCTGTGTGAGGCTTCTGACATGTCTCAGTTTTAGAATTTTGAATTACAAAGACATAAATGAATTTCTATCCTCCTTGTAGACAAAATGGCATGATATGAGTGTAGTCATTTAGTAGAGATAAATGCCTTTGGTTTTAATTTATTCAATCGTTCAATGCAGCATGACTGAATATAAAGATGCATAATTCATTTTAAAAATATTAAGTAGTTTAATTTTAACTAGTCATCATTGGGTAGTAATATTTATATTTCTACAAGTACTCTTAGGTAATTGGAAATATATAGAAATGGAAGCACTACTGGAAAATTAAAAATAATAAGCATGGAAACTAGATAGTTCTTGTAAATATTGATGATATACAAAAAAATAAGCAATAAACTAAAATCCAAAATCTTTAAACCTGAAGTATAGATTTTTTTTGCTGTTCTTCATCGATCAGGAACTTATTCTAGCAGAGATGAACATTTTCTAAGCTAATTAATGAATTCCTGAAATCTAAGGGGTTTTTTTACTTTATATTTTTTATTCATGCAAATTAAATAGAAATGAAAACTTCATTAAAAAATCTCTGAAATACTCTGTGAGTCTGATCGTAAAGTAGAGACATGCAAAATAAAAACTTTGTGTTTTCTTAAATAACAAATAGATTGGTGCTGGGAATAAGTAGTAAACATTTTTTAATCCAAGTGAAAATCTGCCCATGTCAGAAATTTGTGGTAAAAATGTGGTTTTCAAAATTTTGAAAAAGTCACTTTGGATCACATATGGTGGTGTGGACTTTTAAGATCATGACAGCAGGTAAAATTTTAATCCCAGGGTAGAATTTGCAGGTAGCTTTTCAATGGTGTAATTTTCTTTTTTTTTTAAGACTTTCCCCAAAATACTGGGATCAGAATTGCCCCAGGTGACCATATGAAAACACCTTCAACACCAAGATCTACATTTTCACTGAGCACTTTTACTTCCCCTTTAGTTCATAAGACTTAACAGGTCTGAGGTGTTGTTTATTTCATGTAACTCCAGACATCTGTGCTTGTCAAGGTAAATTATGGACTGAAAACCCTAATTTATCTTAAGCACTTATGAAGTGAAGGCAAATTACGGTGTTTCAGATGGAACCAAACTAATATCAGTCCCATTCCTCTCTTTTGTATGACCTCAAATGTATAGGCAGAATTTGGGTCATTAGACAAAAGATTCCTTCCTCTTCACCTAAGCAAAGGTGTACACCTTCCTCTTCCTTTTTCTCACGACGTTTTGGGCAACAGACCAGACAACAACAGGAAGCAGAGTTTTACAAGGCAAATGCTGTTAAAAATACAAAATGAATAGTGTGAAAGACAAATATACAGTATGCCAATTACCGTGATAAGTAACAGTATGAGCTCATTATAGCAGAGTCATAGAAGATAATCAGATAACGCAAGGGATCATGTTAATCTGTGCACAAAATGCAATTCATACTATCGGGAAAAAAAAAAAAAGTGAAGTAAAATAGTGTAAAATTTATCGTAATCTCCAGCTTTCCTGACCAAAAAACATGCATAAAAATGCTTCAAAAAGAGTTGTTCTATGTTTAAGGTATCTCCTTTCTGTCAGCTAAGAAACTCTGGGCATTATGATTGACATCTGTGATATATCCATGTCTTCCTTAAGGTTTCAGAGAAGCAAAAGGTTTTAATACGAAATGCTTATGAGGATAGTCTTACTGGGTCTTTGGGACCATTCATCAGTATAGTGCAGGGGTAATTCTAAAACTATCCTGAAAAATTATTATTAATGAATGTCTCAAGAGGCTAAGACGCTGCATGAAGTTCAGGAAAGCCCTGGCCCTGCCTTCAGAGCCAGCATTTGCAAATGAAATGTAATAGCACATTATTTACCTAAACAGCTGTACTGAATAGTGCATGCCAGTAATGGTGCTGCTGCTGCTATTACAGTTGAAGAAGAAGAAACAGTAAAGAAAAGGAAAATCACTGTATTGATATATTAGCTTTCAGTATCCCTAAAAAGCAACCATTCTCCTACAACTCTGTATATGTCTCTTTTTCCCACAACATAATTTCACCACATTACTTTTCCTCATTTTTTTCTCCTTCTCCCTGCAACATTTCTTCATTCTGCTAACACCAAGTACTTTTTCTCTCAGAGGGCAATTTCTAACTACCTTATTTGTTAAACTCTGGAAAATTCTGCTCTAGAATTTTAGCTGTTCTCTCTATTTCAGAATTTAAAAAGGCCTGTGAGCCTAAAAGGTTGTCTTGTTTTTGAGGTTTTTTGCCCGGCTATACTATTTTGGCCTAATAAAAGATTTGTCCTTCATTACAAGTCTTGTTTGCCTGCACTGTGCATGGGGCCTGAAACATGTAATAGTGACGCTATACGTATTGCAGTACAAAGTCAAGGGCAGTCCAGGTTATTATTACTTTTTTACCAAGTTTTGTTTCAATAATATTTCTCTAAGAATCACCTGTAACGAATGCTTTTATATTTACATCTGTTAAACTTTAGAAAAACTGTGCTTCTGAATTATGTAAGACTGAACCTACAGTGGGTAGCAGATTCCGTTTAAATGGTAACTTTTCTGTCTTAAGCATTATTTGGCTTTGTTTCACTTGGGTTCTCTCAAACTCTTAGAAATCACAAATGTCTTTTGTGTTCGCCTGTCCCTCTGTGACCCCCTCCCTGTTCCCCTTTCTGTAGACCATTCTCTCTTTTCTTCTCCTTCTCTGGCCTAAGGGGAGCTATAAATTCCTGAAAGAAAAGGAGAAAAAAGTGCCATAATTACCAGCGCAAGTACTTATCGTGGGTAGGAACTAGCTACCTGTGATTGCTAACAGCAGTGTGGCTGCTTTAAAGTGGAGGAGGAAAAACTTTCTATAACTACCAGTTGAAAGCATAAGCTCTAATTCTAAGACTAAATGAGCTGAGCCAATGCCAAGGATAAGGAGAGAGAGGCGTTCCCTGCTCTGTGCAAACAGTTTGTGGCTCTCTTTAACACTTAGTCAAGAGTGTTGAGGAATGCTCCTTTCCATAGGAATTTGCAATGCTAGAATTAGTGTGTGACATTCATTTTTTTTTTTCCTGGTGGGTTTAGAAGACTAGTTTAACCTTAAAAGTTTATAGTTTTCTGTAAATCTCTTCAACTTCTTGTTTCTTTTTATTTGCGCTTCTGTAGGCAGCTTTGGTTGGTTGTTTTTGAGCAAATGATAGCTGACAAACAGTTACAGTGGGCATGAGGAAATAAGAAATAATAAATGGCAGCTACTCATGAACACACAAAGATGACAATGAAAACCAGTGACCTAAATGAGAAAACATCACCTGTTTGACTCAGATGAGACTACAGTACTGTTGCTATAAATGCTTCAACTTAGGAGATTTACGTTGTTCAAAATAGAACCTTCCAGCAAATACCATTTCCTTGTCTCACATCAAATAAAAGGAAATGAAGATCAGAAAAATGAAAGTATTTGCTGAAGGGGAACCTTGAAGCCCCTGACTGTGGCTCTAGGTTTTCTCTCTTTCTCTACTTTTCTTTCTTTCCTTCTTCTATGAACAGGAAAATAATAAAAGAAAATATTTTTTACAAATTTGCAGCTCAGTTGGTTCTTCCTTTATCTCTCCCTTGAAGAGTTCATAGTTTTAGTGAAAAAACTATATCCTTCTCTTTGGCCTATTCCTCCTTGAGAATGAATTGTTCCAATAATTGTTCCAATACATGGACACCAAAAAACCCCAAAACAAAACAAAACAAAAACCAACCAACCAACCAAACAAACAAAAACACCCCCACAAAAATGCAAACAAACAAACCTCAAACCCCAAAACCAGAAAATCCCCAAAATAGACAAACAAAAAGAATGGCAAAGGCTGTTTTGACCTTTTATCTACTACAAGCTAGCATTAAAAATGTATAGAATATGAATTCTAGATACAACCTGCATTTCCTGCTATACTTCGGTCCTTTGCTTTTAAGGAATTTTTGTAGAGTATATGTCGATCATCCTTTATCCACCTTGCACATGTCATGCTACTCCTCCTATTATTGTATGAAAGACAGTCTTTTTCTAAAAGATATCCAAAATGAAGACGTATCTAGCAGATTGAAGCTGCCTGCTGCTGTGCCTGCTGTCATTGCTCCTGTCACCAATATAAATGCAAGCAATCAGAGCAACAGTGAGGCAGACAGAGATGGTGACAAACGCAACAGAGCTGGGAAAAGCGGTGGCAGAAATGGCACAGTTGCCATAATTTACCTGTATGGGGAGAGTTCAGCTCATTGCACTGCTGTATTTTAAAACCTGGAAAATAAGATGTTGCTTATCTTTTTAGATTGCTTCTCTTCAGACCTTATGAAGGTTTCTGTGCATGCTTAGCTTCCTACACTTCAAGTAGAGGCTAACTTCAGAAAGACTGTTCACGGAGCATTTAGTTGAAAATCAACATGTATGCAGACTTCCTTCCTTATGCACAAGAAAATCCTTTTTTAAACACAAACACAGTCGGATCGGTTATGCTGTATATTAAGTGAACATCCTGCATTTTTAGTGAAGGGCTGACAATTTATTTTCCAAATTTTTGGGCGAAGGAGGGAAGACAGAAACATCAGAGCTATGTCACAATGATGTACTAATCTCTTAAACATGCAAATCAAATAAAGAGTGCAAACTGGTGCTTACGGGTTCAAAGTAAGTTCATGAATGCCATTATGTCAATTTCTCATATTTTTATGTTAAACTGTTCAGTTATAACTTTAGTATAATTTTAGAGATAAATTTAAAAGATAAATAGAATTCTTTTTTCTTTTTTGGATACAGATTCAACTAAACTTGGCAAGTTAATTTCATATAAAAATTCTTTACTCTGCTAAGAGCTGATGAAGAAACTAAAATTAGAAAACTGGACTGAAAACTAATGGAAAAAAGAAAGTATATTAAATGTCCAAATACCTAACTTTTTTTTTTTTAAGAGCTTTCATAAGAGTTAACTTGAATATTGCTCATTAGCTGATTGAAGAAGTTTTAAAGATTTCTCAGTTTTATAGTCCACACCTTGAACTGTCCTGTATTTCAGCCCAATGATAATGAGGACTTGATTCTTAAACTGTACTGGAATCAAAATGTCGAGTTCAGTTTTCAGATCTCCTGTGAATGTCCCCATTGCTTTCAGCAAGCCTGAACCTCAATTTTTCATCATTAAAATGGAACACAATGTTTTTTCCAGTCTTTTGAAATAAGAGAAGAGGTTGTTTTTATGATGTGCTGCATGATACGTAGCACTATGGATTCACGATCTCCTTTAATATCTATTGGCTCTGCTACAAAACAGAGAAATAAATTTTTAACTATGTCAGGGTTCAACTAAACAGTTTTCCAGGAGCCACCCTGGATGAGATCCATTCCTTTCCTGTTTAGCTAACTGTTCTACCTTCCACAAGTCCCATAGGGGCAAACAGCCCAGGCAGCATCTCTTTTGCGGAGTCTGCCTATTCCTGCTTACACTGCAAATGGGTGCACATAGTTGGTGTAAGAGTGCAAGGGGAATGCTCTTTACATTTCAAATAAGCAAGATCTACTCACTTATTAAAGATGTCACTGACAATACTGTGTAAGAAGTTTTCTGTATTTAGACTACACAGTAACGGTATGAGTTATTTTCACAGTTATACCAACATTCAGCTCGCTTCCTGCTTACTCAGTCCAGGTCATGTTAATTGAAAACCACTTTTCTCAGTAATGTAACAGCTCACAGTAATAATGTTCCTCTATTACTTTAGAAAATTAAAGAAAATAACTCCAGTCATCATTTCAGTGAAGAAGATTGGACTCCAACCCTGCCAAGTGTGTAATCATGGAGTATGTTTTGCATTAACCCCACAATGGGAGAACTGTGTAGGGAAAACAATACTGCTTGTGATTACAATTGATTAGTCATCTCAGGACAGATCTAAGAGTGTGCTCCAGCTATCTTAGTCACCTGCAATGACATAAATTCATGCAGATAACATTTAGGAAGCTTCCTGAAAGTCACAGTTTATGTACCTTGCATGGTCACCCCAAAACTGAGACAAGGGAGAGATTCTGTTCAATCATAGATCTTGAAAGAGTAGAGACAGGGGACTGGGCATAGCAACATTGCCATACATTAAAAAGCTTATAGTGTGCATACCTCCAAAACGATGCATTTCCTTTCACATATGAGTATTGTCAATGATAACTTGTGAAAAACAGGTAAAAACAGGAAATTCTGAAACCCATAAAAGATGCACCTTCTGAAAGTCTTTTTTGACCTACAGTAATGGTAATGAACCTTACCGCCTTCATCTCTCTAGCAGGAACAGTAAATCAAAAACTCGGTTAATCAGATACATATATTACTGGTATTCTTTCTAGTTTTATTTCATAAATGATCCATACTACCTGCAAACCGTATAGTATTTAAAGCTGCAGATCCTTTGACTGAATCTAGATGCTCAAAAGAGAATTCATTTGGCTGCTTTCCACTTCTTCCTCGCTTTGAACGTATTTATGGGCAAATTTACCCAACCAGCACCTTTTAAGTATTCTTCATCTAGAAAGAATTCCTGCTTTAGGCAGAATGTTGCCAGCAGGTCGAATGAGGTGATTCCTCCCATCTGCTCAGCTCTGGTAAGGCAGATCAGGAGTGCTGGGTACAGTCACGGGCTCTCAACTGCAGAAGAGACTTACTCTAGCAAGTCCAGCACAAGGTCTCAAGGATAATGAAGGGACTGGAGCATTTGTCACGCAAGAAGAGGCTGAGAAAGATGAAACTGTTCAGCCTGGAGAAAACAAGAGGAGATCTCATCATTGTGTGTAAATCTCTGGGGTGAATAATGAAGATTGAACTTTCTTCTCAGTGATGCTAATGAAAAGAACAAGAGGCAACAGACACAAATTGACATACAAGAAAATCTGTTTAAACATAAGAAAAAACTTATTTACTTCTGAAGGTGATTGAAAATGAATTGTCCAGACATGTGGATTCTCCATGCTTGGAGATATTCAAAACCCTGCTGGCTAAAACCCTGAGCAACCTGCTGTATGTGGCTTTTCCTCTCAGTATTTCCTTCATACTCAATTAGACAGTTTTATTAAAATCAAGCGTTTTCTATCAATTAACCAACAGGGCATGCATTTTCTTGAAACAGAAGAGAACAAGGTTGCATTTGTTAGTATGTATTGTTACGAATGTGAAATCTGGAAACTAAAATTTGAAAGCCATAGAGTATATAAATGTCTGATTTATTCTATGTGTTTCTTGCTGGCAATTCTATGCTTGTCAAAAGCCTCACGTCCATTTTTCTGGGAAAAAAAAATATTAGAAGAATTGCAAGCAATTTTCCTCTGAAATGTTATATAGAGAGGCCCTTATCACCATGAACTGCTGTCTCTTCTTTTCCCATCTGACCACTTATTTCTGTCTTTTACTCTTCTGAGTCCTCTTCCGGCTTTTCATTAAGAATGGACTTATGAGCCTGACAAAAGCTATCAAAATGTTCCATTTATATCTCCCTGAAAATACTTTTCACATCTTCCTGACAACTCACTGAGAGAGACCAACAAACAAACAAATAAATTTAGTCAGGACATTTAAGAATTTCCTTGAGATTCTTCTCCTTATCCTACTCAGTGGTATTTCCCAGATTAATCTTGATGTCCTCTTACATAGAAATGTGCGTATATATGTATTGACATTCATGCCACTTTGTTATTGCAGAGAAATCTGCAAAAAGTAATTTCCTGTTACACGGTAACTTGAAGGTCTCCCCGTGGCTTACAGTATTATTTTACTTGACCGTTAGTTAAAGATCTGACAGTTGTTAGGAAAAATCTTTGTAAGTCCTTTGGGTGATATCTGACAAAACTCTTATAGTGTACTTCATATTTATATTCCTCAGCATTAGGCTATAAAATACCAGCTTGTGAAAGCCCATAATTTACTAGGAGATAACAAGTATTCATGTCTTTTATTCTTGTATTTTTGCTTTGAACACCATAAATCAAAACTGGATTGAGATGAAGAAGCAGTTCATTTTAAGGCGTATGTAGAAAGAGAATTAATACTGAAGACTATAAATTTTCAATATATTTATGGGATTGTTTTTATTTGTGTCTTTTTTTTTGGCAAGGGTTGATTCAAGTGCAGTAACCCAGGACAGACATGAATGATAAATAGACATCCAGAATTGTGGTTCTTATATTAATGTGCAACATTTCTTAATACATAATATATGACACATCTATAAATTTATAAACATAATTTCTTCAAAGAAATATCCTTGTGAAAATTTTATCACCATTATGTGCAACAGTCTCTGAAACATTTTTTTGCTGTCACAGAACATGTTGCTCAATGCAGTTTAACCTTCTAGGATACTCTTAGAAACTGCACTCTATGACTGGTATGGAGGAACCAAGTTCTTCGGTGCAATATGTTCAAATGTGAGATACAGGCTGCTAAAATAGGTGTATGCACATAAAATTTAGTTTCAAAGAATTCTGCAGAGTCATTAATCCCCATTCAAATTAATGAGTACTCTCACTCTGTAAAACAGTTTTAACTAATATTGCTTTATGTTACTATAGATAAAGCCTTGAACAATGTTTTTAATGTGACTGACTTGTTTTTTGTGGTGACAAAATTTCCTGTGTTGGGAACCTGAGAACTGGATGCAGCACTTCAGGTGGGGTTTCACCAGAGAGAAGCAGAGGGTCAGTGTCACCTTCCCTGACCTCCCAGCCGTGCTCTCTGGGCTGCAAGTGCACATTAATGGCTCAGCACCTCCACATCCTTCTCAGCAGGGCAGCTCTCAATCTGTTCATCTCCCAGACTCTATTGATACCAGGGGCTGCCCCAACCCAGGTACATCACCTTTCACTTGGTCTTGTTATCTTCATGAGATTCCCATGCCTCTCTTCTCAAGCTCGTCTAGGTGCCTCTGAATGGCATCATATCCTTCAGTTATGTCAACTGCACCACTCAGCTTGCTCTCATCTGCAAATTTGCTAGGGTGCACTTGATCCCTTTGTCTAAATCAGTAATGAAAATTTAGTTTAAAAAGTTTCTAGTAGCATCATAAAATTATTCGGATTTACAAGTAGGTCTAAAAATAGATAACAAGAAAAAAAAAACCCACTTAGAATACAACAATAAATGGTAACAATGAGATATTTCCAGGCTTATACACCATATGAAGCGGCCTAATGAGAGAAATGCATCTCTACCACTCAGGTACAGAATTCAAGCATTCCATGCGATATTCTAATATTACGCTCTTCCTCCTGAGTTTGTCCCTGAATGTCTGGTTCTTTCTTCCAGCAGAATGCCAGGAATGGCAACTTCTTCCCCTAAGAGTCACCATCTGCCTACTTTTCCCTGTCCTAAAACCCTTGTCCTTTGTAAACTGTTATTTCTTTTTTATTTAAGGTATGACATTCGTTATGATAATAAGAAGTGTATTAGAGCAAAGTTGAATCCAGAATTCAACGTGCTGTCTATTCAAGAGTGCTTTCTGTCTGTGACCTTCATGCAGCAGCTACTGTCCCACATATCAATGAGTTCACAGCGGGAGTAGACGAAAAGGGTGTAGATGATAAGGACGGAAAAAGATTCAAAGCCAGAAGATTTTGAAACTGCATAAAATGCCCATTACTATGGTATACAGGAGTTAGTGAACATCAGAAGACTGTTCACAAAAGACTGCATACTGAGAAAGAATGTTTTTTTGTGGAGGAAAAGAACTTGCACTGGTTGTTGGTATTTGAAGAGATACCCACAGAGTTTACTTTTCAGATGCCATATAAGCTTTCATCAGCTGTCTCACCTCCAAACATTCTTGTTAGTATAGAAGTACTATGTTTGAAATTTACAGGGTAACACAAGAGTAGAGTGAAAAAACCCACTTCAGAGGAGATTTTGTGTTGCTTGTTTTGCTTTTTTTTTTTCCCTCCTGAAGATAAATTCATATTTTTGAATTCAGAATGAGAGGGAAAAAGCAGCACCAACAAACATATGTTTCCGGGTGATGTTTCTTTTCTTTGGTGTGAGCTATACAAAGTATATTGAGTTAGTATAGTTCTGGTGTGCAATTTTTCAACTTGCCGCTTTTAATGTAGCAATAGGCTCTTGTTAAGAGCAGAACTTTTTAAGGAAATGTAACTATTTCCATTGTCCTGAATGAAATTTGTGATCAAAACAAAGAAAACTTCTTTAGTATTTCCTGCAGAAAGTAGGAAACATCACTTAGGGAGAAATTGTTTCAGGAACTGTTTTAGCTGCCACAGATCTACCGTTCAATAATTTGACTTGGTTAAATTTCATGTGGGTGGAGTTCAAATTTACACTTGCAAAGATCGAGGAAATAAATTGATCTTTTAACATAATTTGACAAACAGTTCTTTTAGCTCGTATTAATTAGAAAGTTAAAGATGTTTTCTTCAGAAGGACTGATAGTTTTTTCACTTTTCTTGCATCACACAGTAGTGTAAAAATAGTGCCTTTTAAAGATACGTGCATGTAGTCTTTAATACAGCAGTAATCATATCTAATACTCCATGCTGCAAGACTTAAAATTGCAGAGTAATGACTTACAAAGAGGGAAAAATCAGGACATGTCTAACCTGCTTTCATAGATTCTCTCTTAAATATGTGGCTTTGTGGTGTGCTTAATGGTGCTGTATAGTGCTTGAAAACCATCATGGTACTATTTATTATAGCCCTGACTGTTTTGCTCATACAGTTTGTACTTGGAGAAAATTACATGTGTTGATATACTCCAACATTAGGTTCTAAATGAATTTTAAGTTCTAACTTGTAGCAGGCCTGAATGAATAATCCGAACATCTATGAGGTACTTCCAGCTCTTTACTCCTATTTAATATAATAGCACTTGAGGGTATCCAACAAATTTCAGGACCAGAAGCTGTATTTTATTAGAAATTTGAAATGATGAAACAGTTGTTAATAATAAAATATCACCTACAGTATAGGTTGAGAAAATTTAATTGCCTATACTAAAAACAACATTGTGGTAGAAAATTAGAGATATTTAAACTTGCCTTTGAAGTGTTTCTTTTCTTAGTAATAATGTGTTTTAAGGTACAGCATACACAGTATTATGTCCTCAAGAGCTGAGTTACCAATTCTGACAAAACTTGTGAATCGTTAAAGTCAGTGGTGGTGTGCCCTAAGGAGATTCCTTAAGAAAAAGGACATACAAGCACATTGAAAACATACTATTTACCATTTAGGCTGTGGAAACGTTTTAATTCACATATTTAAAGTGAATTCAGGGAATAAGAGCAGATGCTTCTTTTTTGCAGTCTAAACTTTGCCATAGCAGATGATTCAGTACCTTGAATTGCAGAGCTTTCATTTTCATCTGAGCTTTTATGTATAAAAGCTTGGAAGTGTTTCAACTGTTCAAACCAATTACAATTGCCACTGCCAAATTGAATTTGAATATTGCTTGTTTTACAGTCAGTTGCTTCCTTCCGGCTCATTTTTTTTTATTTTCCTTTTAGTTTGGAGGGTGTAATATTTCTGCAGTGCTACTAAGGTGAATGAAGAAGACAGCAAATGAATGCACGGATCAGCTCCTTGCACAGAACTCTGAAATATTCATCATAAAGAAAAGGAAAAGGAAAATAGGAAAACAGTGCAGGGAAAGGAAAAAAGAAAAAAAAAATCATTATTTATTGTTTGCAGGGATGGTAAGACTATCACAACAATTGCCCTTGAAAATATTAACGTTGGATGAAACAAATGACAAATTGTCAACAGCATGCCAGTAATTATGTCAAATAATTGTTTTTCTTTCATGCAAATAAAAATGGAAATCAACATACTTAACAGAGGATTGTATGCAGTTTAAGAGAGGGATAAATCACTTTGAAACAGCTCAGTGTATTTACCCCTAAACTGCAAGTAATTAAATAATAAATATTTGGATATTTCTGTTGATTCAATCCTTAGGAAAAAATGATTTGCATATTAAAAAAAAAAAAAAATCTGTGATCTTGCTTGAATCTCCATTCAATTTAATTTTTCCACTGCCTGGCAAAGAGAGAGTCCGTTACTAGCCTGAAAATTATAACCATTTTGCATTCTGATATTCATAAATAAAGAACAAACTATTTGCCTTAACAACAGTTTCAAGGACAATGCTGTATTCATCCACGATTATGGATATTCATGTTGATGGGCCTACTCAAATAAAGAAATATGATTGAATGTGAGTTTAAAGAAGTCCAAGAATATCATGAACTCTCCACCTCAGATTTCAATTAAAGCAATATTAGCTATGAAAATTGGGAAGAACAAAATAGTCAATTTAAAGAGGAGATGTCTGTGGTAAAAGAGAGCTAATCTATTTTATACACTATTTTCCCCCCTTGTAGTCTTTGAGGAGTGTTTTTATAGAAGTTATGTCCTTTTAATAACCTGTTACATGGATTTATAGCCAATTGACTAAAATGTCCATCAATATTCATTCTAACCTCACGTGAAAACTACCATGACAACCTTATAGACAAAAGCTATATTAGCTTAACGATGTATGTATATAGTTATTTCATATATAATATGCACAACAAATAGTGACAAGGATTTCTAAGGTATTACAAATGCATTAGTGCCTTCTCTTATAGGAATTTTTTCTTTCATTTTATAAAAGCAGCTATGACTGCAGCCTCATTTTGTAATGACTGCAACATTTTAACCATTTTCCCCAAATAAATTAGCTTCTCAGTGTGTTTTCCACAACCTTTGTATTCCTCCCTTTACCAGTACTATAAAATAGTTTGGCGTAATCAGCCTGCTCTTATCTGTCTAGACTTAAATTTTCTTTTCCTCCTGTGATTCCATTGAGTCTGCTACAGTTAGTGCTAGTGACAGATTCTCTCTGAGATCTTGAAGCTATGAATTTGTGAAGGATAAGGACAAGAAAAAGATTTTTGTATTTCCTTATCTAGCACCCAAACAGATTATGGGCTATCTGAAGTTGGCTTATATATTCAGAAATTATTGTAATTTTAAATTAGTAATTTTATTATGAGACTGTTTGATATCTCCAGCATTGCTTGAACTGGACAGAAACATTGTACCCATTTTCTGCTTTCCAGATGGAAATATCTTTTGATGATGGTTCTTTTCAAAACTTGATCTAAAATATTGTTGAGCTCTGCTGCTCTCACTGACGTGAGCAGGAACCGGTCTCCAGACAAAGGCAATGTGGCAACGCTTCCCATGCACCACAGCACACGGTATTTGGGAAACAAAGCCAATATAGTGAGGAGAGGTCCCACAGCTGCTCCCTATCCTGGAAACAATGAAATACAGGGACAAACAGCAGAGATGATGTGGGTGGTATAGATTAAGCAACTTGGTCACACCCACACTGCGTTAATCTCCAATCCAGTCTCTGTAATCAGGACACTGTAACATTATTTATCAACTCAGATGTCACTTAGAACTTTATATCAACGTTATGGAAAGGATTCATACTGTTTTCATTCAAACAGTAAGACGTCTATTGCCAGTCCCACTATAGGCCCCTTAAGTACCTGGTATCTCTCATTAAATGGACAGTAAACAAATCTGAGTCCCTGCACTGAAGGTAGCCCAATCAGACATTGCTGAACTGATTCAGGACTTTGAGAGCATGAGAGCACTGTTCCAAACAAAATTAGTAAAGTGTCTTAACAAACCAAACATGAAAAAAAATTCTTCTGCATCATTTGCTTCTTATTGCACCAAGCCTTCAGATCTCAGCAGGCTGACTCTCATGGTTTTCCAGGAAATTCTCAGAACTGCTTTAAACCTAGGACTTAGTTTTAATCCTCCTACTTTCTCAAAATATCAGCCTTTGGCTTCATTGTAGCTTAATTACAAATTTTTCTAGTGATCCAGTCTTGCAGGTCTGTCATTTCCTTTGAGTCATTCAGAGATGTCTGGTAATGGAAGCAAACAAGTATGTACAGGTCCAAGAAAGAAACCACTTTTTACAGTAGATAACTCGAACATTTGCCACTTGGGAGACAAAAATATACTTGTTGAATACTGCGTTGTCTCTTTCTTCTTAGCTTTCTTTACACTTAAAACTATTATATTATCTGAAGTCCTTTTGCTTGGCTAGCTTCATAGATGAAATTGGATTTTGTTGTTCCTTTATCCTGTCTGTTATTCTGAGTTTGTCAAAGCATCTTCTTTATTGTGATAGTACTTCCTTGCATTTTGGCTACCCCTTCTTGAAGGGCAGCCATCAGTCTCCTGGAGAAATATGACACATATACCTAAAAAATTACAGACTGATATCTATATAATGTTAAGATGTCCCACAATGGGACCTCTTCATAATCTCTACCAAAATTCTTCTCAACTCCCGAAAGCTGTGTAGGGTCTTAGAGCTACATTGCAAAGCCCTTTCAGGGAAAATTTTAATTATTCAGAATGACGTGATGTAAATTCATGTTTGTGTTTCTTAGAAAGAGACAGACTACTAACAGCTGAAAATTTATAGCAAATAGCTTTCACCTAGTTTATTCTCTTGTTGTTTTATTTTGCTAGGTAACTGGGCACTTCTTTTATTATCAAGAACATATTAGCATTACATATCTCAAGGAAGGAAGGATTATTTAGTGCATGAATAATCAAACTTCATGTCCTAATGTAGTCGTGCAGGAGAGACTCAGAGAGGTCTAACACATTCAGGTTCCTATGAGAGACAAGGAGACGGAACAATGATAAATTATTGTTGTTTCTGTTCCATTTATTTAAAAGAGCTGGCTAAAACACTGTCAACTAAATGGGTCATCTAACTTCTCACTGTAGAATGATTTTTCCTGAGGTTTCCCATCAGTGCTTATTGTACATCATCTTTTCACAGCCCTGCAGCTGTGGGATTGTCAATGGTATTTCTCAGCAATCTCAGGAAGGTGTTTTCACATGCTGCAGGCTCTGCCTGTTCACCTGCATAAGTATATATCATTTTCCCCATCCTGTGGCCTTCAATTCAAAGTACTTCTCAGATTCTGCATAGGCTTCCACTTAACTGTGCATCATGCTGTTGGCTCACACTGTTCACTGCTAAGCCTTTATTCTCTCCTGCTCTTTTGGCCTTTTCCTAACATCTATAAATAGCAATGATAAAATGACTATAGTATTTCATTTTAAATGTCATTTTTTACAGGAAATGGTAGCACATTAATGTGCAAATTTGAAAAACATAATGGCAAAAAATCTTTCATCATCAAATATTTTAACTGACTTTGTAAAACAATATGTATTTATCATATTTTAAAAGATGAGCTACGTTATGAAATAAATGTTAAGATCCTTAAGTGAAAATGAACTAGTATAATATGAACCATAATCAGGTCCTTGTTTTTCACATTCTTGCATAGCATAACAATTAAAGAAACAAGCCCATTATATATAAATACAAAAACTTTTCACTAGATCAGGTTTCTCAGGCTCCGTCGAGCCTTGAACACTGCCAGTGATAGAGTATACACAACTTCTCTGGGCATCCTGCTCCACCACTCTCACAGCAAAGAACTTCCTCCTAACAGCTAATCTAAACCAAATCTAAACCCTCCTTTAGTTTCAATCTATTCACCTTGTCCTGTCACTGCAAGCTCTTCTAAAAAGTCTCTCTCCATCTTTCCTGTAGGCTCCCTTCACCTACTGGAAGGCTGAAATTAGGTCACCCCAAAGCTTTCTTTTGTTCCAGGCTGAACAAACCCAATTCTCAGCTTTTCCTGTTAGAACGGGTGTTCCATCCCTCTAATCATGTTGCTGGTCCTCATCTGGATGCAGTACTTCAGGTGGGGTCTCACCACAGTGGAATAGAGAGTCAGCATCACCTCCCTCAACCTGCTGCCCACGCTGCTTTTGATGCAGCCCAGAGCACGATTGGCTCTCTGGGCTTCAAGCATGCATCACACCGAAGCTTCTTTCTTCTGTGTGCTTAAAGGAAAAACTGTTTGAAAATGGGTTAAGTAGTTTTGGGACCAGCAATTTCTTTTTACATCTTCCAGCCTGTTCACTGACAACAGTTTCTCTAGGCAGGAACTAAATCTATCTCTCTCCAAAGGCAATGCCTTTCACAGCCGGTCTCCAATCTTAAAGCGCGGCCTGCAGGTACTTTTAAAATAGAACTATTAAGTAATTATAGCTTTTCAACTAATAAAATAAAATTGTAGTTCTCATGTCATGAAATAGCCACCATGGGGATTAAGAATTCTACCTTTCTCACTCACACCACGCTTTGATGTGATCTCACCATCCTCTCCAAAGTGGATTGAAGTAGGCAAGCCTCAGCCATTCTGACACAGACAGGAGATGAAATGGTACTTTATTAACGAAGGATAGAATTGTCCATTCCCCTTCTTTTTCTGCTTCTGACTCCAAAACACTCTCAGGTCTTACCATAGTCAGAAAACTGACTCAGTCTGCTGTTGCTGCAACTGTAGCTGACCCCTGGGTCTCCCAAGTTTCCAGCATCTGGACATGCCAACAACTAAAGCCCAAAGCCCCTCTGCTGTTGCTACAAACTCAGACCTGCACACACACAGCAAGGTGCACATACAAGAGCACACACTCACACATACATTATAGATCGCTACAGTCACCCGGTCTGTACCTAAATCCTCTCGTCTCTTCACACACAGGGACTCACATTTACCAAAGAGACTTGCCAGGTGCTGGACCAGACCTATGTGCTTACTTGTAGATGACCTCTATCCCCGTGGACTTCCCAGCAGCTGACCTCCTGCCCCCTCCAGTAGGCAACTTGCAGATCCTTTTGTTTCTTCAGTGTAAGCCCAGACTTATGATTATTCCACTAAGGCTCCCAGACCTTTTATCCTACTTGCCAGCTAGCCCAGCTTCATTTTCATCAGCAATCACATGCTGGTACAAACAGCCCAACTCATTGTGCAGGTTCATCGGCCTCCGTAGTTGCTGGTAGCAGAAATACACAGATGGATGGACAGAGAGACCTGGTCTGATTCCTGTTTCTGGCACACAGCATACAGACCTACGTACTCACATGCACCCTAAAGAGTCCTCCCAAGAGGAAAAGAGTTGGAAATTAATTCAACAAGGAGAGAGGACAAATTGCACTGAGTGGGTGCACGGAATGACCTGACCAAACATTTGATTACTTGGCTGAAGGTATCTAAATTAGTTAACTTCACCAAAGAGGACATACGTGTTTCGTATAAAAGATCAAGCCAATTAAAAAAATTAAAATAGATGAAGAAAAAAACTTTCTGCTTTGCCTAGCATGAGTTACCCATGTCTGACACTAAAAAGTTACTATGCTGTTCATCTACATTCTGCTGTTTTCCCAGTAAAAAAAATCATGACATTTTGATCTGAATAAATCTATATTCAGCTCTGTATCTTGTCTAACCAATACTGGGAGGTTATTGAAATACTTCCAACCAAACTAGCATTTTTGGTTTTTCCTGACACAGCCATGCTAATGCAACTATATGCAATTGAAGAAAAAATAGTGTAAAACATTACAGTCAAACTTCCAAGAAATCTGAGAGGTTGGGGGGGGGGAAGTGGGGGAAAAGGTGTTGTTCTTGCAGGGGTGTTTTCTTGTTGTTTTTCTCGTGACTTTTAAAACTGGATAAACTGTTAGCGTTCTCTGGCAATCACCTTGAAAATGCCTGCTTTTCTATATTCCCTAAAATTAGGTTTTCCTTCCAGAATCCATCATACAGAAGATTATTTGATATCTTGTACTACTCAGTGAGAAAGGAACTTCAACAAATAATCTTTTTTCTTTCTGTCTTCCTTGAGAGTATATTATCAGTAGTTGCAGTGCTTCTAACATGACTTAATGAAAGTAACTATTTTTAGGGAATAGAAAGATTTTTGTTCAGGAAAGGAAATTTAATGATCTCATTAATCATTTCATCACAAAATATTTGGACCTGACACTCAGCAGTGAAACATATGGTATATGAACAATTGAAATAGTAATGATATTGTTGATGATGGTGATAATAATAATAATAATAATAATAATAATAATAATAATAATAATAAATGATATTAAAGCATGACGTTCATAATAATTCAATGAGTAATTAATCTGATAAATTTAGAAACTCTTTGTGCTCCTAGAATATCTACAAGCAGAATAAGATTTCCCTGGGAAAGATATTTTCATTGATATATCTTTCACCACCCAGAGAGGTTTGAGGTTTGTAGTGGGAACAAGTAGCCATCGGGAGATAAGCCTTATGATATTGTTTTTCACCTATTGGAAGGATATTAGTGATTAAGACACAGCAACAAGAACAGGATTAAGTATTCTTTGCTCACAAGATCAATCATTTTTCCATTCACACATGTGAATGCAAAATTTTCAAATTCATATTCCACGAGGACGCGTTGTACAAATATCCATAAGAACTTGAAATAAAAGAAGTACACACTTTTATATTTTTGAAAAAAAGTTTTCATGTATTTTATTTACATTTAATATTCCCTTAGCATTCCTTTTGCTTTCTATAGCACTTTCGTTATTACAGCCTACATAGTAGGATATTACATGATAAGGAATAGTAATGACCCTCATTTCATGGACAAGGTTAGGAAGAGTGACAAAACAAGCTGTGGTCAGACTGTGTCATAGGACCATTCAGGCTTTTAGGGATGCCAGGAGGTCCCTAGTGCACTCCTGCAAGAAGCAGAACCAGCTGTGAGATTAGACCACACTGTTCAGGTCTCTGTTCAGTTGAGTCTTGAAAATCTACAAGGATGGAGCCTGCACAGCCTCCCTGAGCAGCCTGAAGAATCTAGTCTTGCAACCTATCGCTAGTGCCTATCTCAAATGGTTTGAAAATCAGTAATTTTTTCTGAATATCTTATACCATACTGTCTTCATCACTGAGAAA
Organism: Cnemophilus loriae; assembly: GCA_013397755.1. Classification (NCBI taxonomy): domain Eukaryota; kingdom Metazoa; phylum Chordata; class Aves; order Passeriformes; family Corvidae; genus Cnemophilus; species Cnemophilus loriae. The sequence goes on along the minus strand of VZTF01009271.1, from coordinate 2,051,543 downwards.
CATTTATTTCTATTTCAAGGGTGTGTTTTTTTGCTTCTTGGTTTATATTTCACTTTGAACAAAACCCCTTCACATAAGCCACATGGGGCATATGCAGACTTTTCTACATTCCTATTACCAAATCTTCTTAGTTGGTCTGAGTTTAGGGAGAGGAAAGGGTACAATAGCTATGTTAGTGTGCAATCACCATTGAGTTACTATATATCCTGAGCTACTCATTCCAAAATAACACAATCTATTAGCTATTATGTATCTCAAGTCCATTGTTTCACTGTTATGTACTCTATACTGAAAAGACAGCATCTATATAATGTCATTAAAATGTACTAGGCTGAAAAAGCCATGAATTTTCATATACTCTGGAAGACCACACAGCACAGATTTTGCCATCGAGGCAGAGATTTCTGCCAAACCCACCTTAAACTGTTATTTCTAAAAAGAAAGAAAACAGATATTTTTAAATTTCATTTTACCAGTCACTAGCAAAGTTCTTGGTCATGGATGCTGATTGCACAATAATGGGGTGTCATGGTAGGACTGAACTCTACGGCTTGTACTCCGTGGCTGATGATTTCAAAGTTGAATGGCCTTGTTAGGTGAATTGCTATAGCTTATCCCAGCATTTTTGGGTGCTCATTTAACCAGCAAAGTGGAAATTGTTCTCTCTCCATAAAGTGTGAGGTGTAGTCTTTATGACTTTTTTCTCTTGTTAGTGTTGATGCTGGAGACCGTAGTAAACCTTTGCATTGGATGAGTAAAGTTCTTCCTTGTCTCCTTTAATTTTCAAGGGCTAAAAATAGTGTACCTGAAAGTACTCAAATATTTTTCTATCTAAGTCCTGCCTAGTGTTACTCTCTGCTGCATGCAGCTTCTTAGGATAATTGTAAATGCAAAATGAAATATATCTGTTGAGCTTTGAGAAATGTGACTGCAAAGGACACGGCTCTGTAGAGCAGTAATAAAAGTAACATTACCCGGCATTATATTTGAAGTTATTGAATTCCTCATCATTTATCTGTAATAGGAGGGCCAAGGCCTGATTTTTAAATCTCTGACTGCTGAAAGATAGGTTTATGTTGTATAGTCACTGCAACTTTCTTGTTTTTCCAAGTGTACACTAAGTGTACACATATTCACACAAGTATAAGATGTGCTAAGGCCAGGCTTATTCCACCCAACCTTAGTCAATTAACTGAGTGTGTAAATTAGAAATGTAACGTTGTCTAATGGAAAAGAGCTTACCTAAAATTAGGTAAGCTATCTCTTTTCAACATCTATGATGAGAGCTCCCAGTCGCAAACACAGGCGCTCAGAGATGGTGTCTCCCTTTAAAACTTAAACTCAAATATCTGAGCTTGAAAATATTTGTGCTAATCAATGGGGGAAAAAAAAGACATATTGGTATCAGAATTTCATTAAAATAAGATAATGGTAATTAACTGGTTACCTGAAAAAAAAGTTGTTTTCCAGTTCAAGAAACCAAAGTGCCAGACAACAGAAGTCAGAGTTGTATCTGGTTGCCTAAGTTCACTCCTGAGGCCAAAGTAAGGACCTGAAAAACTTCTGTTTCAAGAATTGGAAGATGGTTTAATCAGGCATTGTCAAACTTTTTTCTTTGTTCTCCAACTTGGGATAAAATAATAAACTGCTCTATAAAAAAAAAAAAAAATAACGGCAAAAATAAATATCTCTTTTTTCTCCCCATTTTCTTCCACCCCATTTTGGTCCATGGATGCATATTTCTAATATTCTTTTCTTGCTGATGCACTGCATCTCCTCTCTATCTTGAGAAATAATATTTTGACGGGCCAATATTTAAAAATATTTAAGAAATTATAAATATAATATTAAGACTATGTTTTTCAAACATTTTAAAAATTGCTAAGTAGTCAGGAAAAGATAGATTTTAAGGTGGCCACAGTGCTGAAAATTTAAACTAAAAAATAAAACAATACTTTGTGTATTTTTAATTAATTTTTAAGTGCTTGAAAAAATTATCTGTTTGCAATCTATTTGCCAGGAGTTATTCCTGAGTGTTTAACAAAGCTAAAAGCCAAGCTACTTCTTCATTTTGGTCCTGTATATTAAAGGGAGATCTGAAGAAACACCAACTATAGTAACATATCTTTCCATAAAGCATGTGGTATTCCACGTTCTTGGTCTCTTTACTCAGAGCTCAGTGACCATCTTGTAGCTATTTCAGGTTTGGTTGGTTGGTTTTTTTCCAGTCAGTCTTGTTTCCCTAATTCACCATCAATTTACCAAAAATCAAAGTGGTGCTGACTAGGGATTCTGATGGGTTACAAGGAATTAAATTCTGAATGACAGCTGTGTCTTGCATATAAGGTTTATATTCTCAACCTCTGCATATTGCAAGGTTTAATTGCAGTTAAACATTCATATCTTGACAGAAAAATTGTCTGAAGATCGTCAAAATTCTTGAGGTAATCAGAAGGAAATTCTCAAGCAATTCTGGACCTGTTTGTCTGTTCTATTGGTTTTATTCTTTTGTACACAGAAACTTCATTATTCTTATGCCAATTCAGAAGAGATTTTGTGATGAATACGCAGATAATGTGGCACACTCTAGCATGAGCCAGGTGTTTAACAACTCACATCATAAAATATGACAGAATTCCCAATTTCAATAAGATTTTATAAGTTTAGAAGCAAGCAATTTTTAATAGCAATTAATTTCTGTAACTTTAATCACATTCATTATTTTGAAATATCTTATATTCAACATTTATGGTGGAGCCACAACATTTTGTCATTTAGTGTACACACTACTAAGAAAGTCTACCCTTTTGTCAGTTACAGACATTTCTGATGGAGACTCTTACCTGGAATGGTAATGTTTGGATTTATTTGCTTTAATGCGTATGATTGTATACTGGAATACAAAACCTCTGCATTTTATTTTATCTTTACGTGTCATACCAAACTTATCAAGTACAAGCGTATGACTGCTTTACAGCTTGAAGTATAATCCCACCCATTAAGAAAATATAAAGTCTGGTTACCTTGGAAGATTATTATTACCATCTCCTCTACTGATTTCAGAAACAGAAGCGGTGTACTAGAGGTTTTCAGTATAAGAGTTTGAAGCAGTTTCTCAAATCCCTTCCCACCTTTGAGAGCCTAAGACATTTATGAGTATTGTACTTCTACTCTCATCAATTGCTTCTTAGGTGTTTTCTTCCTTTTTGTCATGAGTGTAGCACATTGCTCGGAGAAAATAAACAAATAAACTTTTCTATTTTACAAAAAAAAAAAAATTCCTTTATCTTAAGTAAAATATTACATGTTTTGTTTAACCGTTCATAATCTGATTTCTTTCTTTGAAAGAGAGGGAGGAAGCTGGGCTGGGCACGTGTGAGAGAACAGACTGCTTTGACCATGTAGCCAGCAATATCTTATTTTTTTCATGTGATGAGAGTAGTTGATCACGTAGCCTCTGCTCTAAGACAATAATGTAATCCACATTTCTTATGGCTTATGAGAAATTTCTCAAACAAAAGAAGGAAATTAAAAATTTGATTGGAAAATATATTTATTATTTTGCCATTTATCTAGAAAAAAACAAGTCAAATTTTGGATTTCTTGATAAACAGCAAAGTCCTTTGTTAATCAGAAAAAAAAAATTATGCTGGCATTCACTGGTAGAAGAAAACATTTTTTTGGTCTTCTTTTTTGAACATAAAACACAAAGACTACTCTCCTTGCTCAGTTCTCTCCTTAGAATCATTTTCTTTCTTAAAATCTTACAGAAAATAGCTACCTAATGCTTTTATTTCTAATGGAAGACAATGTAATGCTCTTCCCGCATCATGCCTTGCACTAATCCTGCTGAATAACCATGTACTTTCATTGGTTTCATCTGTCGTTTTATGTTCTAATATCTTGTTACTCTCTTAGTTGTACTATATGCAAAGTCTATTTAAAAGCTGCTCAAGAAGAAATCTTATTCTGCATCTATAGAGAAGCATCATCTCCCCAGTATGCTTAAATTATCTCTTGATTTTTAGCTTAATTAGAAAAAAATTACTGCTTTCATGTTATCTTTTCCTTTGTAGAGACTGGAAAGGAGGTGAAATACTTACACCAAACAGGTGGCTTTATGCTTCTTTCCCCCCCTCCCCGTATGTGTAAACAAGATTTAGATATAAAAAGTAAGGATTAAGCTCTCTGCATAAAATATTAGTGCTGTGGGACTTTTCCTTTAAAATAATGGAAAAGACCACAATATATTTTGGGATATTTTACATGACTGTCTCATCTACAGAGAAGAGGGCAGGTTTTTTGAAAGATTTTTTTTTTCCCTTGAAGTTCTGTAATTTTGTCAAGTACTACCCAATACTGCAAGAACTTATTGATATAATCATAGGATATCTAAATTTGTATTATAGCATACATTGAAAAACATTGAAGGCATAACTTTTCCTTTAGGCATATGTGATCACATGAACACTAAGTACAAATGTATGAAATACAGTGACATAGATGCAGCTGGGATTATCAATTTCTTTTCTTCTCCATTCCTACTTTTAATATTGATGATCTACTGATGATTCATCCTAGCTCTATTCTTAATATTACCTCCTGCTCACAGTATTGTAACTACTTTTGTCAGTTAAGTGGAAATTGGTTCATTTCTCCATTTCTTTTTATATACTACAGTTGCTTTTATTGCTGATGAACCTTCTGGAACTCCAGAATGATCTGTTCCATCACCTTTCCAGGGAAGGAGTTGAGGCTGACTCACCTGTAGTTTCCCAGGTCCTCCTTCTTGTCCTTTGAGGATGGAAGTAACATTGGCTTTTGTCCTGTAACTGGACACCTCTCTTGTTCTCCATGATTTTTCAAAGATAATGGAGAGTGACAGCAACCTCTGCTAGCTCCCTCAGCACCCATGGTACATCCCATCAGGGCCCATGGATTTATGGCTGTTGTCTGCCTAGCTGATCTCTGACCTAACCCTCTCCTACCAAGGTGAAGTCTTCCTTTCTCCAGCCTTCCTCTCTTAAGTCCAAGGTCTAGGATTCCTGAGGGCTTGTCTCAGCAGTAAATTCTGAGGCATAGAAGACAGTCATTATTTACCCCTTCTCTGTATCTTCCATCGCCCATTTGGTTCAGCAGCGGCCTCACGTTTTCCCCAGTCTTCCTTCTGCTGATGTACTTATAGAAGCCTTTCTCATTGTCCTTGCCAGACTCAATTCCAAGTGGCCTTTGGCCCTCCTCTTGCATTCCTGAAAATGTTCCTATAGTCCTCCCATGTGGCCTGTCCCTTTTTCCACGTCCCATAAAATATCTTTCTGCTCTTTGAGATTTGATAGAAGCTCCCTGCTCATCCATGCAGGTTTCCTGTCCCCTTTACTTGAATTCTTGCTTACGCCCTGTATTTGTTATTTGTCCACTGGAAGAAATTTCTGTGTGCAATTTCATTTTTAATGTATCTACTTTTCTCCAGTAGCAATACTTTCTGAGGATTTATATGACTGCCTTGTGATTTTTGTATTTATCTCACAGCTGAACAAGCTTAAGTATCTACATAATGCTTGTAGCAACAAACTTGATTTTTAAAGTGTTTTCCATCTTCCAACATCTATAATAATGTAGTATTTGAAGTTCCCATCCCTTCAAAGCCTCGTATCTGACAGAATTGTTTTGATTTTTTGTGTCCATTTTGAATGGTCAGAAATCATTGCGCAATTAAGCAATCCTCAAAAGCCTAAAAGTAAACCCTCTGTGGTTTTCTTGTGCGTTGGTTCGGCTCTGATCGGCAGCCAAACACCCAACCAGTTGCTCAGTCCTACCTACCACAAGACGGGGAAGGAAACAAAAAGACCCATAGTGGGAAAACTCACAGATCAAAATGATAATGGGAAATCACCCACTAGTTACTGTCACAGGCCAAATAGACTCAGCTTTGGGAATTTAGTTTAATGTACTGCTAATTAAATAAAAGTTTAATACTGTTTGTTTGAAATATTCAGAAAATAAGCCAAACATTTAAGCAATTATGGAAAGCATCTCTCCTCACCATTTCCTAATCTCTACCTACCTTTTTATTACCGCAGGCTGCACTGAGTCTCTTCAAGTGAAGCACAAGAAGCTGGTGACATTTTTTGTCCTACCACTTCTGTTTCTTGCATTTTTCTCCCATTTCATTTTTCTTTGTACTCATTTCCACTGCTCCAGTGTAGGTCCTCCACAGGTCACTCTCACTTCAGGAAAGTAAACATTCTAGCATGTGTACTCCACAGCCTGTGGGCCCTTCAGGGGTTTTGCCAGCTCTGCTATGAAACACCTCCTGCTTGCCTATCCTTGATACTCGCCCTGTCTACCACCCACCTCAATGTGATCCTCTTTCTTAAATATATTTCCCAGGGGCATCGCACACTTGTCTGAAGGGCTCAGCTGTGCCCTGTGATAAGTCCATCAGAGCCAGCTGGAGCTCCTGTACTTACCACGGGGCAGCCCCTGGCCTCTTCTCACAGAGACCATCCCTTCAGTCCCACCACTGTCGAAACTTACGGATAAAGCATCCTGTTGCAGTATCCCATACAGAAACACCCAAACCAGATAAAAACATGTGTTCAAATCCATCTACCTTTTCTGAAAGATAGAGTTGATACGAACAAGAAGGCTTTGGCTGTTCTTACTATTTTTGGTGGTGGTGGTAGTTTTGAGGTTGATTTTGATTCCTTTTTTGTTTTGAAACGGTTAATGCATATTAAGAGCCATACTAAATTAGGGAGCAAAGGAAAAAAGGAAAACAGCAACTAGAGGATTGAAAACTGAGATTAAACAAAGGAATAATAAGGAAAAATGGTTTTGTTTACAGTTAAGCAAAATGTAACCAGTCAGCTATAGATATTTTTTTTTCAATCTGGTACTTTATGCTTTTTAAATCAGATAATGAATGCCCTAAAATGCCGGAGATACCTTTATTTCATTTACTCAAGAAAAATCAACTAGTTCTCTCTCCACCAAGTACACTATAAGTTTCTGCATCATGTTATCTTTCTTTGCTGGATAGCAGTGTTTCTCTGTCTGTTCATATAGCATCTTACAAAGTAATTTTCCTCCCACTGGATGATCTCAGATAGAGAGCATACAAGTGAAAAAAAGCATTTGTATTTCTTTTTTCCATTTTTTTCTCTCCTTATATTTGCTCCCCTACTTCTTCTCATTTGTGATACAATTAAGGACTATACAACAAATTTTGTGATCATCCTTGTCTAAAGCTCTGATATTGCTTTGCCTTCTTTTCAGATATGGTTTGAATTTTATTGGGTCCCAATAAAATAAAACCAGTTATTGTTTTCTTAGGTATAATAATGTTTTATTGAGAAATTAGGACCTGCTACCATGGGAATATTATATGAATCCAGATGTTGATTTTATATTGAGCCTTTGATTCCCATCCATGTATTTTCAGGGTTATTTTTTGTTTGCAAAAGAAAGTTATGTTGCTTACACTGCAGCTGATAAAAATGGCCATGAAAATAAAGTCTTTAAAACAAGTGTGAAACAAATGCCCACTCTCACTGTTTAATAACCTTTCACTTGTTTTTCTGATAAGTTGCATGTAGTTATACACAATATAATACTCTTCAATTAAAAAAATATTTTGATATGCACACAGGTCACTGGATGTTCAAGTTCTTTATCGAAAATCAAGGATTATGTTTTTAATTGCTTTTGAAATGTTTACCCAGTGCGGTTCCAAAATTACTTATCTAAAAGAAGTGGATATTAAGCTCCTCTCCTACGAGCTGAAAGATAAGCTTATTTTATATTTGCTTATGAGGGATTTATGCAGTTAGTGTTTACCGAAGTTTATGAAAACAAAAGGTCTCTCCATAAAAACATTATATCCTCAATTCTGAACATGGGAAACTGCCGTGATGTGCAAAATGCAGTGTGAATATGAATTTTTTTCTACTCAGTGATTTTTCGCAAAAACTAAAAAATACCATGGGTCTTGTGGTGCAACTCGCGACTGGGCCTTTCTGTCACAGTAGCTGACAAAAAACTGTAGTTGGGGTTTCTTTCAGAATGCGTAGGTATTGCAAGAGGAATGTAGGTCTAAATGCACAGTAAAAACATACCCTGGTTCCAACAGAAGGCATGCAGGTCCTCCATCTTGAGGGGTGACTGTTCCACTGATAGCAGGAGGGAATGGATCTAACACCTGAAGGGATGTTAATTTCACTGTCCAGACTCCAGATACAGTTTAAAGTTTTTCTGAGAGGCAGTTACTGGATTCAAGAACAACAGACTGACATCTTGCTTCAGAATCTACATGCGTCACTTATTCTCTAGCTTAAAAGCTAAGGAAAAACAGAGTTTTCCTGGAGGAAGTAAGAGCGGATGCAATGTACAAGGTACAGGCATTTTGTTGCGGCTGTGTTTTATAGATACTTTGAAAGCAAATTGCATTCTGTGGATAAAATCTAAGTGTATAAAGGTTTACCTAGCTAAGGATGGCTACTGCATTCACTCCTGATCTGAAGAAGTCCTTTTCTTGTAAAGTTTCTGTAAGTTTTTAGTTCTAAAAGAGCATATGTTACATCATTCATGATCATGTGTAAAAAGAATGAAGAGAATCCAACCTTTTGCTGTTTAATTTCTTTCTAAGCTTGTAAAAACAGAGGTTTCCAATAATTTCATAAATTACTCTATACTCTGTTGTGAGTTCAGACACTGGAAGCCAGAATGAATGGCAAAGGACATGATCCATAAATGGATTTAGGTACCTCTGTTTTGCTTTAAAAATCAAAATGAAAGACTAGTTCTCTTCACTCTTGAAATGGTCAGCTTTCTTTAGGTACCTAAAGTTCTATTGTTGAGTATGTGAACAGCTGGATCTTGACAAAGTTGGCTGATTTAACACCCCTCTCCCATCACCTTTCCTTGATCAGGGTTCTTTAGGTTACCTGGTGAAGATTTCCCAAGCTTGTTTACAGGAATACATGCTTTAATCGCTTTTCTTTTTTGGAAAAAAAAAAAAAGGGGAGAGAGACATTAGTCCCAGTTCCTGTTTAGAATGATGTTCAAACAAATTGTACTGAACGTAAGATTGTGAAAGAGACCCAAATCCTTAAACCTCGAATATGCCAAGACAGAGTTCCGAATGGAAATACCTATATGTAGCTACTTACTGCAAATATCAGAGGAGGGCAGCTTTCAGCCAGGTTTTTCCCACAGAAGTGAGGATTTCTCTTGGTGCTGAATTGCTGCATAGAAAGCAGTCAAGGAATGTTTTTTTTTTAGTTTGTTTCACGGTGAGTTTATCCATTTGCATGCCTGAAGACAAAGAATATAGTCCATAGTTTAGAGTCTTGAATTGCAGTAGACATTTTCTTCCAGATTATCATTAAATTCTCCCTGACAACTAAGTATTATTCATATTCATTTCCAGTACTCATTGTTGAGTTCAATCCCAGCTTTCTGGCTTCTGTAAACCTCATTTTTAGCATTTGACTTTTCTAAAAGTATCATTAAGATTGCATGGATTCCTGATCTTTAAAAGGTAGATTTTATTTGTCTGGTAAAGTTGAGTCCAATGTCTTCTGTTTGGATGGTAAATGGAAGACACCAGATTCAGGGACTGTCAAGAAGAAAACGAGAGAAATTGAACACATCACTATGAATTCCAGCATTGGCTCAATGCCTCTTAAATTCAGTGGGATCGTAGAAGAAACGTGTAGTTATAGAAAAAGTGATTAGTTTTGAAGAAATATCTTGTCTACACTAGAGAGAGATTTTTGTAACCTCAGAAAACTGAGCCATATGAAAGCTTATTATTTCACTTACAGGATGCGCCAACGACTGTGGGTGTTCCACTTGAGGCTTCCAGCAAAACATGTCATTCACCTACAATGCTCTGCTAGCTGCAAAAGTCAAAATCAAATCTTTTGTTTTCTAGCAGCATTTTCAATGTAAGTTTTCCCATTAAAGAAAAAAAATGTAATAATAGAAATAATGGAAAAAATGGGTGTATCTTTTCATTTTCTGCAGTGCCTCCTTCCCACAAATCTTTATTCCTTATTGAACTAGATATATTGTGGACTCACTTATGGAGGTTACTGAAACATCTCTTAATTTTAGACTTCAGTGATGAATGCTATGAAAAAATGTTTTTTGAAAGGTTCTCTGTATTTTTTATCTGAAAGCAATCATACTTATTTTTTTATTTCCAGGGATACAAGTAGTTCCATAAATAAAGCAGCTGACTACTTCAAAGGAAATTGTTTTCTATATAGAATGATAGGGGTTTTTTTGGTACATCTATGTATATGGGAACAATTAATGCTGATAATAATACTCTATCAAATCATTCCCACTTGGATGCTAGTGCAAATTACAAATTCACACATTGTATGTCTGAAAATGTTGTGAATTGTCTCTGCCCTCTATTTTCTCTTTCTATCCCTATTTTATTCCCCAAAGCTAACACAGAAAACCTGAACTGTCTAATTTATATCAAGTATGAGAGAACTTCTAATTCATACAGTACAGCAAGAAGTGTCATTCATCATTAATGTGATGAAGACGAATGCTGCTAGCCACAAAAAGGCACCTTATGAAGATGACTGTGGCTTGCAGGAAAAAGGAATATTCATTCATCTTGACTGAATATAATAGCCTGAGAATTCAGGAAGAAATAGGACATTGGGTACATTCCTTTAAAGATATTGTTAAGACCTTTTTCACTGTTACTGTTAGCATCCTTTAGGATCTATGAAAGCATTTGAAGAAAAGTTTTTAGTCAGTGCCTTTTTTAAATTGCTGTGTTGGAGATTTTCCCTGCAGAACTTTAAAAGTCAGAAAATTGTAAACCGCTGACCAATATTTCTTTGAAACAGGAAAATAATTTTAGTTGGGTGCATAGAGGTATATTTTGAAAATCATGTCATAAATTAGAGACCCTATATACAGCCGATTTGTAAATTTAGTCCATTATACACGACATTATCAGTTCTCAGGTTTTTGGGCATTTGTGTTGGCCAAGTCAATGTACAGGGATTCAAGATACATCAGCAGTATCTCTCTGATGTGTTCTGGTTTTTTGTTACCACCAAACAGAAAAAAATTGTTAAGTTTAATTCATATTAAATCTGTCAGCATGAATTTGAATGCTCTAGTTTGCATGTGAGAGGTTCTGGATAGCACGTTGTTCTCGTGATACAGATACAGAGCATTCAGACAAACATGATGCTATTCTATGGACTAATGGCAGGAAACTGAGAGTGCACTTGAATATAAAAGTCTTGTGAAGATGAACTTTAGCTCTGCCATTCTTCAAAAATCAGTATTTTGATATCTACTTTTAATTTTCTTTGGTACTGAAAAAAATGTACATGTTCTTAAAGCAGCTCTTTTTCTTGTCTGTTGGTGTGGGCTGAGCTGGACTGGATTGGTTCAATGCAGTTGCTGTCACTACCATTGAATTGCCATGCCAATGACTAAACAGTTAAATAATTCACAAAGGCATTTTTTGAGGTATTTATAATTTATTTTCTCTACATTAAAATTGTGGGCTTGGGCCTGAAAAGTTAATTACTTTATTTGTTTTTCTTATTTACTATGAATTATTATGAGGATTTCTCTCAGAACTGACAGAATTGAGGCTTTTTTTTATTCTTCTACAATAATTATTTTGAAGCAAAAATTGGCAAGTTGGGTCATGACTGTTCCTAAATAATATTCACACTCAATTGTACAGTATGTGCAGTTGTTGAAAGGAAGGATATTATTTCCAACTTTGCAATATAATATAAATTTAGAGCTAGCTAATTTCTGTTTATTGGAAACTTGATCTCCCTCAAGAGACAGGAAATAGGCATGGGCGCATTTGTTTTCTCAAATCTATTATGGAATTCTAGAAGATTGTGAAGTCTCATTAAAAATAACCTTAAGTTGTCAGAGGCCTAGTTTCACAGTATTAGAAAAATAATTTACTTTACTTTTGAAAATTTCAGCATTATTTCTTCACATACAGTACTTTAATAAAGATAGCTACCCTGGAATTAATTTAATAAGTGCTTGATTATGAGATGAAATAGCTTAGAAATATATGTTAAATATATATTTAAGGCTTGTAAAGCATGCAATAAAATCAGAAACCTTCTAGATAATTTTTGAAAAGCTTATAATAAAAACTCCACAGCCTCAGTGGCTATTGTTGGCACTTGGCATCATTTTTGGCAAAGAATAATTTGAAGTAAGATGTATTGGAAGGATATGGTAGGATTCTTAATTTAATGAAGGACAATATTAGCTTCCTCTGACGCAACAGCAACATTACAAGTAAGTTGCAAAAGTCAAAAAAATATTATGCTCCATTTATCATCTCTTAATTTTTTTCTTTAAATTCTTTATTCTTCATATTTCTAATGTATTTCTGAAAACTACTAAATATTGCTAGCCCACAACAGTGATAAGAGGTATTACTGAAGGAAATGTCTTGATGTGCAGCTACCCACAGAATTAAAATTAGGTTACAAGTGCAAAAGTGAGTTGTGCAGGCATAGGTAAAGTATGACGTGTTTTATATGTTTTCCTTGTGTCTTTTTTTCCTGTTACATTGTTAATCTCAGCACTAAATATTATTGAAGCAATTAGCCTATTAAGTGGACTCTTAGTTCTGGTTGGACAACAAAGCTTTATTTCTGAATACATGAAACCTTTTAATAAAAATTCAGTTATAATTTGTGACAATAAATCATTTTCTTCAACAGTAGGCATTCTGTGCGTAAAATATTTACTCTTAATAAAACCACAAAACATACTGTTAAAAAACAATTTGAAAAGAAGTTTTAATTGTGAACTCCAGAGAGTATTTCTTGGCTGTGATTGTCCATGCTTACAAAGCAGAAAACAAAGTGAACCGCACAACCCACGTGTGCCTGAAGCTGTAGACTGTGTGAGGCATATATGTCTCTTCGTACGCATCTTCACTTTTAGAAAAAGTGATGGTGCTATTTTTAGTGCTGTCAATTGTCAAGGCTAAGACACAGGAGATATATATTAGAAACCCATTATTCAGAATGCAGAAATTGTATTTATGCTATAATAAAAGAGGAAAGAGAAACCTCATGTGTTTCATGTGTTTAATTTAATTCTAAAATAGACTCTTCTGTTCACTACTAAGAAAATATAATAATAAATAAAAGATTTGTGCAGGTTCAAAGGTCACTAAAAGGCCGTTCAAATTGCTCTCTTCTTAAGATACTGTATTTTTTATTAAAATATTCAAAACCTTCTTACCATTGTAAAACAACAGATTTTTATTTGTTATATAAATTAGCTTTAAAAATTCATCAATAACACCTTTAACCACATTCAGTCTCAGAAAAGACAATTAAAACTACTTTTTAAATACTTTTTTTAACCTGGAATATATTATAAATTATGTATTTTTAGTGAAAGAGGAGAAAGATTCCCCCATCCCTATGTTGTATAAAAATAATTAGCTAAGGAAAAGAAGCCATTTGTCTTTTGAACAATTCCCAGATCCATTTATTTCCTCCTGTGCTGCTTGTACCAGAACTGGCATGTGCCAGATACCATGAAGGAAGCAAATTAGAATGTACAGATGTGCTGGACCTCCTCATTTCTCAAACCTTCCTGATAACGAGTGATAATTTATGCAGTGCTGGTCTGCAAAAGGCTCTGAATACTCTCTGCTCTGTTAATGGGGCCCCTTACCAGGGCTGGCTTAACCCACACCTGGGACTGCTGAGTACTGCAGGACAGTAGCCAGCATACTCTCGTCACTCACAGGATGTTACCCAGACTCCAAATCCACCAGGATCTCACCACAAATCCAGCCTAAATTTTGCTACGGAACAAATATTCAGCAGAGACTCTTAGTTTGAGAATACAGAAGAACACTTGGTGGGGATTTCAAAAACAAAGCAGAACTCTGGTCTCTGAATTCATGACAAATATGTGTCTACTTAGAACCCGCTCCTTAGAAAACGCTCCTTAGAACCTGAGCGTTTTCAAGAAGGCAGATATGAACGTGGTTATATCCTTACACATCCTATAATTTTTAAAATCTTGACTGCATCAATATATTGATGTCTGTGTTCATAAACTGCCATTTACAGAACACTGTTAGCATGCTGGAACAACATATACATCTTATACCACTTACAGCCACGGTTTACAGGCATGGCTTGACAACTGTTGCTATACTGACTGTGTTAACTGCTGGCTTATCATTCCCAGTCTTTCATTAAAAATGCAGTAATGTGGTTTACATTACAAAATTCTGCCTACACTGGTGACCTGATACTCTTTTACACTCCTTATTTGAGACTGCATATGAAAATAGAAGAAATGGGGGCCACTCCACACCTTCTGGAATCAAACATTTTTACTGGATGCATTTTGCTTTCTTTATTGAAATAAAGGTTAATATACTAATTACAACTTCAGTTGGTGCTATAACAGTTGTGAAGGGGATTTCAAGACTGACAAAAGTTAAATGGCTATTTTTACTAATTTGGGAAATAAGATTAAGAAGGTTGAAAAGCTGCAGAAGACAAAGTCTAAGGTAGTCTCAATGCCAGATTTGATAAGCAATTGCCTGTGTAAACAGGAAGCAGAAGCCTCCATAATCCAGGGGAAAATGGTCAGTGACCTTCTACACTACTTAAACACACAAATCTGTGAGGCAGGATGGAATCCACACAAGGACACTGAGGGAGCTGATGAAAGCTCATACAAGTTAGCTTGAGCAGCTTCTGCAGAATGGCACTATTCTTAATTGGTACAGTATTTCAAGGAAAAGTGAACTTTTAAAATAAGATTTTCATGCTCATATGGGCTTGAACTGAAGTATTTATCTGTATTTGTAACTTTGGGGCTTATCTTGCATTCCTGTGATCTCTAAACTTTTAAACTTCTCTGAAAGGCACAGTGAGTTTGTGTTCACAGGAAATCAACAGCCAAGGCCATAATTAATGGACAAAAGTTAGTGCCTATGACTTAGTTAATGGCTTTCCCATACAGCATTATGTTGAGAGGGGAATGTAGGTTAAGATGTAAATATAGGGCTACATGTGTATGAATATGTTTGTATACACGCGTGTGTGTGCGTGTGTGTGTGTGTGTGTGTGTGTGTGTGTGTGTATAAAAACATTAGATTTGTACCTAGATCCTGCCAGGGAATATTCTTATACTTTGATAGACACTGTGTTTTCAAAATCTTAGAAAGTTATTACTTGTGAAATATTTGTTAAATGTAACTAATCCCATCTATAAAAGAACTCAGGTTAAAAAAAATGAAAATCTCATTTGATACAGCTAGAATTGTAAGAAGACAAAATCCTCATTTGTGTGCAGCACAACTGGTAAATAAACTTCCAGATCCTGTCATCTTTTATTCCAATTTGATATGAACTAAGCTAGTATACGACTATATAGTTTTTACTGATGAATTTTCTCTGGCAGTAAAAAACTGGGAAAAACCATCTCCAATTTCCATTTCGCTTTATTGTTACTCCAGAAAAATTGAAACAATTATATCATTTTCCATACCGTGTTGTGCCACATGACATACAAAGGAAAAAATAATCTTTGTCATGGACTTTATATAAAAAATAATACAGTAAAAACTTGAATACAGAGATAAACATAAATAAATTACAACCAATAAATAAATCACAGAATCACAGAATGGGTAAGGTTGGAAAGGACCACTCAAGCTCATCTAGTCCAACCTTCCTGCTCAAGCAGGGCACGTTACTCAAGGTTGTCTCTTTTGAGTATTTCTCTGTCCTCTCTGGACAATCTCTTCCAGTTCACCGTCACCCACACAATAAAGAAGTTCTTCATATTCAGGTGGAGCTTCCTGTGCATCTGTCTCTGTCTGCTGCCGCTTGTCCCATTGCTTGGCACCACTGAGCAGAGCCTGGCTCCATCCTATTGGCACCCTCCCTTCAGATACTGACAGACTTTGATAAGGACCCCTCTCAGCCATCTCTTCTCAAGGCTGAAAAGGCCCAGCTCCCTCAGCCTGTCCTTATAAGTGAGACACTCCAGTCTCTCAATCATCTTAGCTCTCCGCTGGACCCACTCAGAAGCTCCATTATCTCTCTTGTATTGGGGAGCCCAGAACTGGAAAAAGTACTCCACATGAGGTCTCCTGAGGGCTGGGTAGAGGCAGAAATAATTATTTTTAAAATAACATTTCCTTAGGAAAGGTTTTATTTCTTAGTGTAAATATTCTATGAAACCACTCTTCTCCTAATATGACATGATTAACAAATCCCGCTTACACAGCAAGAATGAAACTGCAATGTTACTCCAATAGCTTCTGATCAGAACGCTTTGCATATATATTAACATTAAATGTTGATATATTTGTCAACTGTTCCATTTTGAAGGACTATGGTTTGTCTAAAGTGCTGTTTCTTTTTTACAAAATCATCGGACCATAAAAAATGTATATTAGCAAAGTGTCATATCTTCTAATTTCATTTTTTATGCACCTCTTTTTATGTTTCTCTGTGTGAGCTGTGGTGGTTTTACCACGTAATCTTTCTGAAACAAGAATCCGGACAATTTTTGTGCTAATTATGGTAATTATAGCCACTTCCTGTCAGAAATAAACAGTAAATAAAATTGGTAAGCTTCACAGAGGGAACCATTTCGCCTGTATTCAGACTTTTTCAAACCAGCCTCCAGACGTCACAATCATGATCAGTATACGCCACTGGATTTACAGAAAATAATATTAGTGTTATTAAACTGTACAGTGATTGAACCTTTTGTTTCTTTTTTGACCTGAAAAGAATATCTGTGAATGCCATGATAGATTCATCTCATTACTTCAGACTCTCTCTATTTATATATTTCTTAATAGCCCAACCTCGATGTTACTCTTCACGCTTCTCAAAACCTCTACAAGACCTTTAGAAAATGAAATATCCTTGTGAGAAAGAGAACAAATCTGCACGTATGCTTCAGTTGTGCTGCTTCATTACAGATTTCCTGAAGAGATCTAAATGAATAGTGAAGTTTTAAGGTTTTTTTTGTTGGGTTTAAGAAAAAAAAAACAAACAACAAATCAAGCTGTCAGAATTCTAGATCTATATTTATACTTTAAATAAAATTTTCAGAGAATTGTATTTGCTTGAAGAAACTGCATCCCCATTTTCTTCTGAATTTAGTGATGTGAAGCCATTTCTCAGGGACTGAAGGCTGGGAAACCAAAATTGTGAATTGGCAGAGATGTTGTGAGGTACTCTGATATAAAGCATTGATGTGAATAACAGTTGATGCACATGTTTAGCTTTCTTGATGATGCTGGTTGCCTGGTAACCAGCAAAAGGCATATGTCAGAGAGGAGTTCAAATGAAACAGATGACATCAATCTCAGCAGGGTGAGGAAAAGGAAAACCACTGATTAGCTTACCCAGACTGGTGTATATATAGGAATCCCGTCATGTTTTCATGTTACTGAATATCTAAGCTGATTCCAAACCTTAATTTATCACAACACTTGTGGTAGTTCTTAATTAGGGATGGCATTTGTGTCTTTTTACAGATGATTTTAAATGTTTATTTTCAGAATCTACATAGCGTCCCTGCTCAGCAGCACGTATTGGAAAAATATTGTTTTCTTTGTTCTGGTGCTGGCTGGGTAGCAGCTTGTTTTATTTTATCACAAAGTCACACTATATTTTGCATGTAGGGTCACTGGACCTTCAAAGAAGGTCACAGGCCCTGCATGGGGAAGTTACAGGGCAAAAAACACATTTTCAAATATTACTCTTTTTTTTCACATTCCTCTGATTGAGCCTTTTACTCCACACCAAAGAGTACACAAGAATTCCAGTAATGTTTTTAACCTTGTTTTCCCAGTTATTTAGAAAACTGTATTTATCTGTATCTAAACATTACAAGAAACAGTCTAATTACAGCTGGAGATTCATTTTTCCTACAAGCTATTAAGATTCACGTTTTCTGTTTTTTTCATGGACAGGTATAAAATTTTAGGATTTCTCTTTGGACAGTGGTAATAATTCTAGCCCAGCATCTTACTTATTTAAAAACTCAAAGTTATTTACCTTCACAGAGTCTTAGTTAGAGTAAATTATTACTTTTTTATACAGAAAATCACACAACATTACTAGAAAAAAGTGAGTTTAGAGTAATGATTATTCTTATGATTTTCAAAAATAATGAATCAGTTTTTGATTACTCTGTCTTATAATATCTGCCTTAAAGTTGTATATTTAGCCTAAGCGTTTCGTCTCATTGCCCTCTATTGCCAATGGAGAGCTGCAGCGCACCTTCCTTAGATTGTGTCAAATTGCCCTCTAAGGGTATTAATTGTTTCCATTAGCAATGAATGAAGTAGATAGCTATCACTGGCTAAAAAGCTATTTTTAAAATACCAAATATCAGAAGAAACAAACCCACCAATTAAGATGGGTTTGGGTTTTTTTCATGAGTAAGTAACAATAATACGCTGGGAATAACCACTTCACATTTCAGTTGCCAATGCTCATTACTAAACCCAAAGTTGCTAATCCAGAAAACAAGCATTAGTAAACATTTTTAAAAATATTTGCTTTGGGTAACTTGCTCATCACCAGGTCATTACCGTCATGAAAAGATCCAGCCATGTTGTTCCATCTGTCTCATAAATGAAATCAGCTACATACAAAATTATTTTTCTTTTTTTTCCTAAAATAATTTCCCCATACACAATACTTTCTCCAAGGCCTGCAATAAATAGGGTAGCACAATGCTAATAGGTTTCTAGAGTGAGGCCACTAACCTTTATCTTCTTCATATGACTTTATCTTTTTATGTTCTCATCCTCTTCACTGTGGAAATCTCCACAAACTCTCTGTGAGAGTATGAGAGTCGGATCTCAGACCTCGTATCAGGGAGATTAATTACTGGATGTTTACAGAGAAGATACAATGAGCAATTCTAAGTCCCACAAGTTCTCATATCCTGGAGATGAAACAGGCCTGAAGTGTCTGTCTGTGGTAGTGGAGGTGCTGCCTCTTGGCTTGCTGAAAGAATGTTTATTTCAGACTGATTAATGGGAAAATTTAATTACTTTATGTAATCTAAGATGTGTAATCTAAGATTGTTTTAAAGATTAGTTACTTCAACAAAGTTGGAAATATTTCAAGGCAAGATGAGACATAACAACAACAACAACTACAACAACTACAACAACAACAACACCACCACCACAAAAGGCATCATTTTGTTATTGCTCATTCAAAAGAGTTCACCAAGTCACACTCCATCATTTACCAGAAATCCTGGCCAACCAGGAAGGTTCCAGAGGACTGGAGATTAGCCAGTGTGATGCACATCTACAAGAAGAGTACGAAGGAGGATCTGGGTAACTACAAGCCTGTCAGCCCGACTTTGGTGCCATTATGGAGCAGATCATCTTGAGTGTCCAGCACAAGCAGGAAAACCAGGGTATCAGGCCCACCCAGGATGGATTTAAGAAAGGCAAATCCTGCTTGGCCAACCTGATCTCCTTTTATTACAGTGTGATCCACTGAGAGGATGAAAGAAATGCTGTGGATGTTGTCTTTAGTAAGGCCTTTCTACAGATTTCTCCTGGAGAAACAGGCAGCCCACAGCTTGGAAGGTGCCCTTCCTGCTGGGTAGAAACAGCAGGGCCCAGAGAGTGGTGGTGAATGGTGTCTCATCTAGTGGCCAGGCAGTCTCTTAGTGGTGCTCCCCAGGGTTCAGTATTGGGGCTAGCCCTGTTTAATGTCTTCATGGACGATAAGCGCAAGGGGACTGAGTGCACCCTTAGTTAGTTGCAGATAACACCAAGCTGTATAAAGGTGTTGATCTGCTGGAGGACAGGAAGGCTCTGCAGAGGGATCTGGACAGGCTGGAGAGATGGGCTGAGACCAGTGTTATAGGGTTCAACAAGATCAAGTGTCAGGTTCTACAGCTGGGTCACAACAACCCCATGCAATGCTACACATTGGCAGAAGAGTGTCTGGAAAGATGCCTGTCAGAAAAAGACCTGAGTGTGCTGGTTGACAGCCGCTGAACATGAGATACTGTGTGCCCAGATGGCCAAGAAGGCCAACGGCACCCTGGCCTGTATCAAAAACTCTGTGGCCAGCAGGAATATGGAAGTGATCATTTCCCTGTTCCTAACACTGGTGAAGAGTTGGAGTGAGTCCAGAGAAGGGCAACAAAGCTGGTGAAGGGTCTAGAGAGCGGGTCACATAGGAGTGGCTGAGGGAGCTGGAGTTGTTTAGCCTGAAGAAAAAGAGGCTCAAGAGGGACCTTATTGCTCTCTACAACTACCAAATGGAGGCTGTAACAAGATGGGGCATTGGCTTCTTCTCGCAGGTAACCAGTGGCAGAACAAGAGGAAATGGCCTGAAGTTGCACCGGGGGAGGTTTAGAATGGACATCAGGAAGAATTTTTTCACTCAAAGGGTGGTTAAGCATTGGAACAGGCTGCCCAGGGAGTGGCGGAGCCACCATCCCTGGAAGTGTCTAAAAACAACCGGACATGGCACTTAGTGCTATGATTTAGTTGACGTGATGATGTTCAGTCAAAAGTTGGAGTCGATGTTCCTAGCGGTCTTTTCCAACCTTAATTCTCTGATTCTATGATTCTGTTCTATGATTGCGATGGAGCTGGTCCCTGCTCTGAACCACTGAGATCTTAGACATCTGCAGTGAACTCAATGATCCACAATGTCATTCTGAAAAATCAATGAAAAATTTCGCTAGAATCAAAACAAAGACTTCTCTTCAGTTATAGCTTACAAAGAATATTGTAGCTCAACAAATGAAATTGAATATAGCTAGAAGCACAGAGGCAGGGGGTGTGCGGTGGGCTGGGGAGAAGATAATACTTTTTAAGGGATCTTTAAACAGGATATGGAAACACAGAAAGGACAGAAGAACCTGGATGACTGAGTCTAATCCTCAGAAGCTGCAGTCAACTATCAAAGAGATGTGTTGCTGAAAAAAATGAATCAGTTGTTTTTTCCACATATAGCGTAAGCCATAAAATGCATCTTTTGCCACTTAGATATTGAACCTCGACCAGAACAGTTAGAAAAAGAATAACAATATTATTAGATTCTTATCATTTATTTTGAACAATAACACAGCATTAAGGATGTTTTAAATGGTAACATTTATCAGTGTACTTCAGACATGTTCTTCATTGCATTTACACTTCTCAGTGTGGAAATTAAAATTAAAAAAAATTGCTTGATTTTTACTTCAAATCACTGTGCAGTGCTTTTCAAGTCTGTACTTGAAATGCACAATATTGTAAAATTTGGGTTGCCAGCATGCAAGAGGAAAAATTACTTTTCTGTCTGTTTGTTTTGTTTTGTTTTGCTTTTTCCCCAGTTTGGATAGTTTCTCACTGGGTAAAAAATGAAGGTAAACAACATTAACAAAAGCAGTTTATTTGCCTGAGATATGCATTAGGTGCTCATCTGCTGAATAATCCCACAGAGATGTAGCCATTACTTGCATAAGAACAGGATTCAGAATCAATCTTCTAAATTTTAATAACTTGATAAAACTGAAGTTCTAATCCTATTACATCAAAATCAGTGGAGAAAACCCCAGTGGTTTCAGTTAAGGTAGGAACAGATCAGTGCATTTTTCCCTCAAATTGGCAAAGAAACTAAGAAAAAATAGCTTTTTCCTGAAAAAAGTTGATAAAATTATTATTTTTACTTTACAGAGAAAATGTGGTGGAAGAAGCCTAGGAACTTCTAGTTTTATTTATTTTCAGAAATTCTCCTTATATGTGTCTTTAAAAATGACCTAGCTATTTCCTTTTATTCTGTTAATTTATTTAGCCATTACTGATGATGCCATCTTCCTCTAAACCCTCTTTGGGAGCTCTTTGAAAGCGGAAAGGAATTCCTCCTTGCTTTTCATATCCAGACACTTTTTCTTTTCTGAAGCTGTTTGATAGCTGAGACAAGTCAATGCATCAAATATGTTCACTTTTGTACTTTAAACAAAGGGCACCTTGAACAGAAGAATACAAATGAAAACTTCAAGTTTTGACAGATGTAGCTGTTCCAGAGTTTAATATTAAATACTGACATTAAAATATCCTATTTCTTTTCTGGAAGAAGTTAAATTCCTTCACTGAGAACACATTTATTTACTTAGGTTCTGTTATGTTCTTGTGTTATTTACTTTAAAGACCGATAAATATAAGTTTACATATATTATTACTGAAATAAGACATCTCCTATGCCGTTCAAATTTACTGAAACACTCCTAAAATTTATCTGATTCTTCTTTTCAGTTAGAGAACAGACAAGCAGGGGCCAATAGCCTGTGATGCAAACTGCTCCTATTATCCCAACAATCACCACTGGAACTGTAAAACTATTATTTGGAGTTTTGTGGTATAAGAAAATGGCAGCATACCTTACAGGAAGTTGTAAAATTAGAAAAGGTAGAAATGCGAAAGCTCTGTTTGATCACCTAACACATCTTTCTGATAAAATGTTTGCTGTCTACAATTGCTCTCTTTATATTCACTTAGACTAGAAAAGCTAACAACTTACTTTATCATTTTCATGTTGTAAAAAAATCCTGGGGATAGGATAGAAAATAAACAGTTCGGACATTGAATTTGAAGCTACAAGGAGCCTGGTTCTTATTTTTTTCCTCACACGTTTTCCCTCAAAATTAATTTATTTCTATAGTATTTCAGTGGTGATTGCCAGACTTCTATCAGTGAACTGTCATTACGAGCAATCAACAACTTGGTAAGACCAGTAGTTTATTAGAGCTAGCTATGTGTTATAGCCTATCAAAATCTGAGATTGCAAATCTTATTTTTCTCACAAGGCTATTTAGTCAAAATATAAATATGATAAAAAATGACATTACTTTCTATACAAGTAGCATAAAGAGAAAATACTTAACTTCTCCTTTATATTCACTGCACTCTGATTTATTGTAATTTAACAATACTTTGACATCATGGATCATTCAGTATTTGAGAGCAATTTAGAATTTTCCAACCAAATATCTAGTATTTTCCAATTAAAGCAATACTAAAGTTTGTGGAAAACAAATATAACAGGATTGCACACCTACCCTCTTTGCTAATGACACCACCAATTTGTCTTTTTAATTCCAAAATGCTTTCTTATTAGGACCATCTAAATTCCCTGTTTATTTGCTAGCCAAAGAATCTCTCCGATATCAAGCATTCACATTTTCTGCTTTTTGATCTTGCCAAAATCCAAACAGACGTCTTTTCCTTTTCCCTACATCACATCCTTAGTTCACATTTCTGCATGACTTTTCTCTGGGTCTAGGGAATCATGGGGCTTCTGGATAGAGAAAATTAAAGATTCTATTCTGGTTCCTGGAGTGTGCCATGATTTCATATCCGTGATGTAATAATGAATTTAACAGTCTCAGACTTTAAAAATTGCTTTTGTCCTTTCAGTGATCTCTCTTCATCTGTGCTAGGAATTATTGCATAGATTAGGAGGTGCCCATGCTGCCTAATTTGAAAGAAATTTCTATGTGTCCCAGTTAATACACTAATCTTGCTATGCCTTGTTCATACCTGGTAGAAAGAGATCACTTTTTTAAAAGTAATTCTGAGAAGAATCCTATATCTTAGTTCACTGCATTAAGCCCTGGATGGAAAAGTCTCTTCTGAAGAGATCTGTTGTGAGTATCAAAATACAAGCTTTCTGATTTGCACACCTTAACAAGCTTCTTAAAATTAGACAGTGTGAAACTCTCCTTTTGGAGTGCGTATGCTTGATCAGACTTTGGTGTCCTCGTATGCTCTTGTGACATGATGGGTTCCTGGCAGTTAGGAGACAGATGCAGCAACTGAAAAAGCATATACCATTAAACCAAGGAAGAACTTAACAACTGTATTCTGTTTCTAAAAAATTATTAATGAATTTATTATGTGTTCAGCCCCTGTAAATATTCTAGTGAATTAACTTAGCTCTAGAATCAGTCACATACCAGAGATCTCTATAGGAAAACAAAGTTAATCTTTCAAAACACAGATTTCTTCTCTGTTTTGTGAATTCTGATGCTTATGTCAAGTGAGAATTATGTCAAGTTACTACAATGTATGTTTGAATCTCCTACCTCAGTTACCTGAAGAAACTACTTTGTAAAACATTTTAATAAATATTTGAGAAAATTTTAAGCCATTTGCAAATAATTCAGATGAAATTAGACCTTAATTTAATTTAATCATTATGATGGAAGCAAATCTTATTGAATTTTATAAATAGTCATCTTAAGTTAACTAGGATTATTTATACCTGTATAGCTATATAAAACTTCCTATTTTTTCTGCAGCTTTCATAACTACCTTTGACTTTAGTCTATTCTGGATACAGTCACGTGAGAATCCTCTGAATGCAATACAAAATCACATTATAAAGCAAAGAATTGAAAAGACTGAACCACAATCTTTAATTAAGGCAAAAGAAAACAAGGAAAGATCTCTTTTTAAGAACAAAATTTTGGAATTCTAAAATCAGGATAGCATACAGGCAAGCATGTGAGTAAACTTCATGCATTTGCACAATTGTACTGGCTAATAATTTCTCATAGACATACATGTATTCTTGTCTTAAAGGCTAATTTCTAGGTGTTAAGTCTTAGTCACTGCACCTTGATGTTTGTAACACTGTGCTCTTTAGCTTGAACTGCAGTAAGTTTTTCTATACCACTGCATTTTTGTATTGCCTTTTTAATGAAACTCTATGGACCTTTGTGCTAC
Source organism: Cnemophilus loriae (assembly GCA_013397755.1). NCBI lineage: Eukaryota > Metazoa > Chordata > Aves > Passeriformes > Corvidae > Cnemophilus > Cnemophilus loriae. The sequence continues at coordinate 2,026,747 of VZTF01009271.1, read as the reverse complement.
GTTTCATCTCGAAGCATGTATGTCAAATGAAGAAATCAGCAGCAGACAGGAATGCAAAAATAGACATTCAGATGAAGTAGACAATGACTTAATGAAGTATTAAAGATAAATTATGTGTAATCCTGAAGATTTTGGCACTGCTGAGTAATGAGGAACATCAGTATTCAGCTTTGCTTGAAGGAGTTGTACACATACTCAAAATCTTCCTTTCATTCTTTCATCCTGCCAACCATGAAGTACCCTGAAAATTGTCATGTATTCATAATTTTGAAAAGCAAAATGAAACCTGTATTTAATGCTTATTTCTTTCATTGCTAGAAGAGTATCACATGTTTGTATACTACTTATTAACCCTTAACATTTTCTGTGGTGGTTTTCCCATGATAAAAGAGAGTTTTGGATATCTACAGCCACCAATAGGTACTCTGATGTTTTGTATTGTATTTGCGAAGTGGATGCAAGTGGGAGCTGTCAGCTTATTGCAGAATAGGTTCTCAAAAAAAATGTCTCGGATATTTTTTAGTATCCAGATACTAGGACTTGACAGGAGTTCTAAGGCCAGGAACAATTTCTTCTAAGTTAATAGAAAAAAATCCATTTCTTGAAGATTTCCCAGAGTTTTGCATCCAGACTATTTTTTCCTGTTAAGGCCATGAATAAAATGCAAGGTACATTTGCAAGACTTCAATTCCATCAGGACTTCATATACTCTTAGCGTTACAACAGACAAAAACTAAAATAATTTCAGAACTGCTCACAGAAATTGAGCATGTGGTAAGGCTTGCTTGGAGATGCACAAAGTGCAAGTGAATCCATCCTATCAGGTATTGGTATTGTCACCTCACTGAAAAATATCCTGCAATATATATAACTCAGGTGGAATTAAGTTTATTACATTACAAAAAGTTCCACTAGCTAAGTTCAGTAATTCCCGTGTGAGAATTATGCGTTTACCACATAGGACATTCTTGTGACTGACTGTTCTGTTCTCAACATAAATTAGTAGCAGCTTTTAGTAAGTCAGAAAATTAAATATCCAATTTTCATTCTGAAGAAATTTTGAAATTGAGCCTATTTGGAGACATGCAAGATACAACTGCAATCCATAAAGATATCACAAATATGTTGAAAACTAGAAAGCACAGATTAGCCTTATTATATTTTCCTAGGTAACAACTGATTTATGTATGACAACAGTTCTTTATATATAGCTAGGTATACAGATATATACATATATCATATATACATAAATGTTTACACAATTTAACATTTCTAAAGCTATAACCTCTTTGAAAGATCAATTTGTTTTTTCCCCTGCTGTTATCAAAAAATATGTGCATTTTGTAGTCCCACTTTGGCACAAAAGACACCATTAGGATAAAGAACGCCAATATCTAAGTATTAGCTTTTATGTGACCTGATAGACATGGCATATCATCTCTCTTATTATACTCCATGCCTTTGTGCTTTGATGGCATGTTATAGTCAAAGTGTTCTGAGTTTTAAGATACTTTGAAGTACTTTGAAGTTTTATGGAAGGAATGATTGCAAATTTCCTACAAGCAAACAAGGAATACAATTATAATACACTTGACCCTTTCCCTCTCTTTTGAAAAATAGAAATTTAATATTTTTTGCAGTGATCAAAGTGAGAGGTTAACAAAATATGCTTCAAGTACTCATAATCCCAGCATATCCGGGTATACTAGACAAACTTAATGCCTTTACTGATAGACTTCTTATTTGATTTGCAAAATACAAACTGAGAGGGAAACCAACTGTGATATCAAAATTATATCTAAATATGATAGTTTGTATGCAAGTAGAACAACGAAAAGGAAGTAAGCATATGCTTTTTCACACTTCCTTCACATTCTTTTTTAACGCTGTACCTACAAGATGATAATAAATATTGTATTGCAGTTTGCTTATTCAACCCAGTTTCCTCATTCTCAAATAGTTTAAATCTCATTTCTCCATGATGTCCCCTCATTACCTACACCACTAGGTGTATTTCTGATGCTACTTACAAAGAGAAAGATTAAAAATAAATGATACAGACTCTTCTTTTTTTCTTGAACTCACTCTTTCCTTATTAATCTGCAGATAAAACTTCCCGCTATGCAATCAAGTAAAATATTTCCGAGAAGCAGCTGAGTAGAGGTCATTTATATCAGGAGAGTTCATTGTAAGAGGATGTCCTGTGGAAGTCAATATACTTCAGCCACATTACTAACAGTGGTAACTTCTGATCAAGAAGAGATCTCTTTCTCCTTGGAAGTCCTTGGGAGTGAAGGGAAAACAAATTAATTACATGGTACCAGAACATCCTTCTATTGTTTAACCACATTGCAGAATATTTTTATTTCAAGACTTTTGTACAGATCCAGGCACATTTTCCTAGCTATTCCTATACTTCAGGAAAAAAAAAAAAAATCATATTTTTAATAAGTAATGAAATGTTTGGACTAGTCACAATTCTTTTAACTTCTTTATTTGGTTATTCTCTATAAATAAAGTGGATGTTATATTTTGTTTTTCTCACGTAAAAAACCTGTCGTTGATGGAAATGTGGTAGAAGTAGAGTTTATATGTTCTACTTTCAGGAACACTATAAATAATCCATTCTGAAAAACCTTACGAGTGGCACTTGAGGATAGTTTAGAGACCAAGGCAGCAGATACTCATAAATTTGCTACCTGCCTACAGTAGCGTGAAGGGTCATTTCCAGAAGTTACTGAAAGTCAGCTTAAATTGAGGTTTCTTTCATGTTGCAATCATTTAGGAGGAAAAATATAACTTTTGTACTAGGGCTGGTGATAGAAAAAAGACCTGTTTGTGATAGTCTTATTCTTTACAATTTTTGGTCTAATTATACAGTCCTGTTAATGACAAACATTTTGTTTTGTCATAAGAACAACGATCCTTCAGAATTTTCTTTAGGAAAAGAACCTTCAAACAGAAAGAAATCTGGGGTTTAGCTGACAAAAGATCAACTTAACTGTGCAGCACCACACATAGATCATTTTTTAGGAGATGATACCTGGATCAAATGCTGCAGTGAACCAATGCCGCACTGGAGGGTTGACTTGCAAAGTAAACGGGTTTGTCACCAGAGAGAATCACAGAGAAATCACCTGTTAATGGAAATGCTACTGCACTGCTCCAGATGCTGATTTATAAAGGCACTAAAACTGATACTATGTCAAATTTATTGGTCTAAGTCAAAGACTGTATTCTTAAAAACACACACCTAGATTCTAGCTGCCTAGAATTCTACTGCCAAAATCACTGTATGCTTAAGGATCATGAATCCTTGTATGGAAATAACCATCCTGAAATTGCTGAGCAGCTCAATATCTCTTTTAAGATCTTTAAGATCCTCCAACCAGACTTGCATTCTCATTTCTTTTATTATAAGAGGGGTATAACATAATTTGTGTGCTCAGATTTTCCTTAATAAACATTGACATGACTGAGTGTTGTACAAGGTGCACGAGGAATGGCCATATTCATTTCACTTATGCTTTTAGGTAGAGCACTACTACTGAAATTTGGCCAATAACTCTGTAATTACTGCACTAATCCAGTATTTGGGAGAACTGAGGTCTTTGATTTCTCACCTGTGACGCGAGTCTCAAACACTTGGAGCAGCTCTATAATCTTTTGTCTTTGGCTGAGCTAAGGTATATACATGTGTTCTGAATGCTCACCACTCTTTGTGCCACTTTGAGTAACAAATGCTACCAATGGCAACAGAAGTAATGCAGACTCAGACAAAAGGTAAATGCTTCTGTAATTTGGTGGTGTACTCAGTGCACAAGAGGAAGAAGAGGGGTCTAGGTCATGGATTTCAGTGCGAGCCTTGCTTGCATGTTTTATGGGGCCTATACAAACCTCAGAACACAGGTTTGAAACTGCGTAGATGCAAAGTAAATTTTCTATCAAAAAGTACACTTACAAATTGCTCTGCATTTCCCTATACTTCACTGTGCTTTATTCATTAAATTGTGGTGGTTGGACAGCAGAAATTGAGTCGATTGCATTTGTGTGTACATGGTTGGTTGGTTGGTTTCTTTTTTTAATGTTTTTGAGTGTTTTGTTGCTGTGTATCTTGAAAAGAAGCTGAATAAGTACATGGATAGGCATATTTAGAAAGACCTATACCTTTTCAGCATGCAGCTCGTATCATCTGCCTGCAGCACAGCAAATAGATCTCATAACAATTTTATCCCCTGATGGCGTGGCAGTCAGAATACAAAGGTTGATATTGAGAAATGTTAAACACATCTCAGCTTCTTTTTCCTCTTAATTTTTTGCTCATCAGTTTTATGTAAACTCTGAAATGAGCATTACAACAATTGTCTAATTCATTTGTGTTACCTAAACATTAGTTCTTCCTGGACTTCTTTAGAACATTTTTCTTCATTTATTCCTTCCTCCATACTTTCTTGCTGGTGTCTCTTTTTTTAGCCCAGACATTTGAATAAATCTCTACAGTTGTCATCTGAAAGTTATAGTTTACGGTTTTGAAGTGGTCTGGTATGGGTCATCTTGTTTTGTTCCTGTTGGAGCTCTGTCATTTCCTATAAACTCTAGTGTTTATGCAGTGAGAAAGCAGAAGAAAGTAGTTCAATTAGCAAAGATTGGTTTTGAAAGAGAGCCAAGGATGAATGCATTCCTGTCTCAGAAATAATTTGAACTAGAATATTCTTGTAGAAGATCATAGATATGTGTCAGGCAGAAGAAGGAACTGAGGCTGGGATTTCCATATCCCATAACTTCTGTGTTTCAGTAAAATGAAATACTATTACATTTTTAGATGAGTTTTTTCTGTTACAAATATCCAAATGTTTCTTTCCAGCTTAAATATAATGATATTTTTGATACGGAGGGAGCCTTTTCAAATTTTTGTGTCTCAGGAAAACAAAACAAAGAAAAAACATCTTAGTGTTCCACCTGAAACAGTTTTTTCTATATTAGATTTTTCTTTTTTTTACCTGCCAACAGAAAAATCAATTTGAACAACCTTAGATCAGACTATGAATGTGCTTGTGTTCTAATCATTCTCAGCATCCAGAAATCACTTGCCTTTGACATGTATCACAACCATCAGTTCTTCAAAAAAAAAAAAAAATCATCTAGAAACTTTTCTAATACTAATATATTTACATTGCATAAAAGCTACTAAATGAATGTATGAATGCAAATTTTTAAATCCCACAAAACAAACGTCAAGTTATCAGTTTGCCTTCTGATATTATTTAAAGGTTAAAACAAGGTCGAGGGACAAAACAAAAGGAAAAAAAAAAAAAAAAAGAAAAGAAATTCAAATATTTCCAAAGCAGACAAGACTTTTAGATTTGCTTTCTTCTACGTCAACTGCAATAAGAAGGACCTCAAGACTTAACGGTAGTGAATGCTCTCAGGACGGGAAGATGAAAATTGTGAGAAAGCATGTAGATGTTTGGGATCAAAATTTTGTGTGGTTCCAGCTGTGGAAAATACTCTGCCCTGCAGTCCGCTTATGCTTATGCTGTAGGGAGAAGGATGTTTAGTGAATACAGTCTTTCTTTATTAGTCGTTCTATCATTTGCATAGAAGTTAGGTTTGAAAGAAAAAATCAGGCCATGTCTTCTTTTGACTGTATTATTTACCTGAATTTGGAGGTAAATAGCTTAAGGTTGTTGTGAGCCACCAAGAAATGACTCTGCAGCTTAATTGAAGTTACTTCCTTGTTTTAAGTTGAATTTCACATTCGAGATCTTTCAGTAATGGGGGAGAGAGGGTTGGGGGGGGAAGCAAGAAATATAGTAGTTGATGGTTTAAATTATTTAAATGATGAAAATAAATATGACTAAGAAAATTCTATAATTTTTCAGTCCTCTTCTGATCTGCTAAGGACATGTCACAGTTTGCATCACGTCATCAAATTTAAATGTATTCTCTGCCAGGCTCGGGAACAGAAGGAAGGCAGGCTGTTGCAACGGAACACCAGTTTCTTATTACTCGCTTTATGGATTCTTGCAAAGGTGATATTCTGAAGTAAGCATATGGAGTCATTGCTAGAACAAGTAGCATAAATGCAAGCTGTGCCTTGGATTACCAAATATCTTTTGTTAGTGCTGTTGATGAGGTAATATAGTAAACCAAATCCATGTATTCTCTAATTCTCTACATGCTTTTTGTATTCCTTTCTGTTATTGTCCAGCCTCCTTACTGCTCCTTCTACTAGTGCCTCTGATGAGCACTTTGCTTCCATTTTCAGCTTCGAAGGCACAATTCTGTGTTGGTGCTGAAAAGCTGAAATGAGAACAAAACCCCACAGAAATGTTCCAAGCAAGCGAGGGCAAGTCCCTGCAGCCCCAGTGAAGGATTCTGTCTAAATCCAGAATTTTGTCAACGTAGCCCAAATACCTCACTAGTGTAGATAATTAATAAAAATAATTTATGCTTTTCCACTACTCTTTAACGTATGCTGGGTAAGTTTAATGAAGTACGGCCAACAAAATACAAAACTATCTTGTGCCTCAGACACTGATGCTGTGTCCGTAGATACGAGTCACGTCATCTTCAAGATTTAAATTTCAAAAGAAGACAACTTCTTTGCATGTTTCGCTGTTTTAAATTTCCAAGAATGGCCAGGTTGGCAGATACACAAATCAATTTAATTCTGCCTGGCACCACAGTTCTTTTCCTGGCCCTCACAGACTATTCTTTGAAAGAACTGAACCACAGAAGGAAATGATTACTCACTACTGGACAACACATGTCGTGTCTGGAAATAAATGTGAATGTGCTTGCCAGCTGTTAATCAAAGTATATAGAAAAATAAATTATTAAAATGCTAGAGAGACTTAAATTTCAGTAGTAGCCTTCTGATCTTTGTAATACAGTACTGTTCCAAAATATGGCTCAATGCTTACAGCGTTGTTTCTAATCTTATTTTCATATTTCAAGTATGCATTTTTATAAATACATTCTCTAATCATATTCATTATAAATGTGAAATCTCCACTTTATGTTTTCTACTCAACTAAACCAGTGCAGACAAATTGAAAACCTTTATTACACCTCTCTCCTCTCAAGAGGGCCACTGTGGCAGCAGTTGACATGATTTGAATCACTGAGATGTTACTAGCTGTGAAAACGGAATTTAAGTAAACAATGTTTGCTGCATGATGTGGAACTACGACTGCCTGAATTCTAAATCTTTGTGAATTCTCTCTGCTACCAAGAACTGACACTGTGTTTGATAATTTTTATTTAAAACTGAGTGAATCAACATTTTATGAATTTAAAATTTTAAAAAAATAGTTAAAAATGCTTCAGAATGGGGCATTTAGATGCCAATAAAATTTAATCAACAGCAGTTATTTTTTGGGAATTGCTATTAGTTACTGTATCTTAGATTTCTACCATTCTTGTCCTACCTCTTGCGTGGCTGTGGCACTGAACCTCTTTTCTGAACACAGTGATCATGATAAGTTGTAAATATAATGATAGAGAGGTTAGGTGCTGAAAAAATGTTGGATATAAAAGGTTACTGTGTTAGTCTGCCATAAAAGCAGCTTGGAAAAAATGAACATCTGCATTTTTCTATCCAAGTTCTTTCTCCTGTAGATATTTCTACAGAGAGTTGTCGAGGATACTGGCTATGCCACTAGGAAAACTGTGTCATTCAGTCAGCACAATGAATTTAGGAAGGTAAAGCTACAGATCTAGATAAGTTTTAGTACTTCCTCATGAGGGAGAAAAAAAGGTGTAAGCACTTTGTAAAAGACTTAAGTATGATGCATAGGAAGATTAATTTCTCCCTTCTCATAGTCTGAAGTTGACCTTCAAATTTGTTAAGTGCTTTGAGTAACTGTCAATTGTCAATAGAAAAAGAAAACCAGCAAGTGTTCTATGAAGAGGAAGAAAAAGTGAAATTTTATATAATTTCTCTATTTCCACTGAAAACCTGAAAAATTAGGCCTCAAAAGATTCCCAAGAACGGGGACAAATTATGTTTAATGTCTTTATTTATAGACATTGAAAAAAATCTCAGTGGAAAAAGTGATACCTTTATGATGAAAATGTATGAGGACCATTTAGCAAACTATCTCAGGCTTGCTGGAATTAACTGATCTCATATTGAAATATGCTTTTTTATCTTGTGCAGTTATATCTTCTGACAAAGCAGGATAGCAGCAAAGTAAATCACAGGAAGCAAAATCTGTGCTATAGCTCGGGAAAGTGGAACATGGATGTCACGCCTATTCATTCCATCCATTTTAGCTCTCAACACAGTAATAATTGCTGTAGACACATCTCTAAAAGCACCTTCTCTTTTGTATGCTGCTACGAACAATTTGTAAAGTCTCAAAACCAATATGTAAGTAAAAAAACTATTTGTGGTTGTCATCTCGAAATCAATTTTTCCCTTGTGCCCATAGTGAAACCAATTACAGGTTATATAAATGCAAGTTTTATCACGGTAGCAGAGAAGAAGTGATACAGCATAATAATTTTTTCATTAAAGTGTAAATGACCAAATTATAATAAGAGGTAGTTGCATAGTTTTCTCTTGCTACCTTTGGTAAATCTAAGCGTATATATTCAAAACTGATGGTTGTCCAAGAAGTAGCCTTGCAAATCTCTTCAATTTAATCTGCTCTGCCTTCCTTTCAACACTAGTTACAATACTTTATAAATGAGATATCCGTCTCCTGCAGCCATGAGATGGTGAGAGCTCATTAAAGGCTATTTGAGTGGGAAAGGAGCTAGGGGTAGGGGGAAAGGAGCAGGAAGAATAAAAGTGCAGCTCTGCTGGATCACTCGTGCTAAAATTCACATCAGACTTAGTGATTGCAATATACTTAATTATCTGTGTTATTTACTAGTAGCCAGATAGAAAATTATTAAAACATCAAAACTTTTAAAAATTAATTATGAAAACAATGTAAAATAAAAAGTAACGTATACATCAGCATTTTTTTTTGGTTTGGACTTTAAGATACTAATATATTTTTCCTCCTGCAGCTATAACGGGACGATATTTTCTATTGTATTAGCTGTAACTTGCAAATAAATTTATATTTTGCTTAGATACTAATAAATTAACAACTAAATTGTATTCAATTGATGCTAGCTTCAAGATTATTAGACCGGTTTCTAGGGGTTGAGTTAACAAAATTTAAAATAATTTTTCATGAGATAGACCAGCAGTAAAACAGAAAAGCAGTCGACAAAGACAGGCACTGTTTCTGTTTGCAAAAGATGTTACAGAGGTTTTCTCTTGATATTTCATCAATGTCCCTACCCATGTTTGGCAAGGGAAAGTAGCAGACTGAACAAGGGAAGTTATTTGAACCCTGCTTCTTAAAATGTCCCCTGAGTCACCTGGTGCTGATGCAAGAAGTTACCTTCAGGAGAAGCACTGTATGGAGTTACAGTTATGATTGCACACCGAGAAATCCAGTATTTTATCACTGCACTTCAAGAGAAATCTTATTTATTTTCCTGAAAGACAATTGAGGAAAATTTCAGTTTTCCTGAAAATGATTTCATAATGCTTTTTATGTCTCCATAGCAGGTTAAAAAAAACCAAACAAACAAAAACAAACAAACAAACAAAAACAAACAAACAAACAAACACAAAAAAAACCCAAACCACAAAGAAAAAACCCAAGCAAAAAAACAACCCCCCCAAAAATAACCCCAAAACTCCTAGATTAAATAATCTTTCATAATCCTTCAAGAGACATTTGGAATAATCTGAAACACAGGATGTTCCATCTGTCATCAATAAAAATTTATTCACTGTGATGGTGATTAAGAACCGGCACCATCAAGAAGGTTGCCTAGGGAGGTTGAGGAGTCTCCATCCTCAGAGTTAGTCAGAAGCCATCTGGACATGGTCCCAGACAGCCAGCTTCAGGTGGCCCTGCTTAAGCAGGGAGGTTGGACCAGATAACTTCCAGAGGTCCCTTCTGACCTCAGTCATTCTCTGATTCTCGATTCTGAGATGATGGAAGCAAAGAAAACCTGGTATTTCTTCTGGTATTTGTAAAGTATAGGTAAGAAAATTGTTCACATTCATCTAAGAAAGGCTATTGTAAGTACATGAAAAACATAAAACTTCTTGTATATGATGCTTGGACTTAGAAAAGTGGTGTGGTGGTGAGAGACTGACAATCTGATTTTGCCTCTGTCAGTACCGGAGATTTTTCCCTGGCAAATATTAGGAGGAAAGAATCATGAGTTTGTAATATTAAATGCAAAGGCAAAATCTTCTGTACTATGTATCCAAGCAGGGATTGAAGCTGCTCTTTGGAATGTCCTTTGGACCAGTTCACAAACATTTTCCTTTTTGGTTTGATGATGATATAGACAAGAACATAATGAAAGACCTTTAGCATTCTAGTTTATGGATTTGGCTAATGCGTGAACAGAGTTGATTGTGCTTCAGTGATTGTGTTTTTTCTGCAGCATGTTACATTTCATGGACAATAGGTTATCAAGTTTCGTCTGTATAACAACTTGGTCAGTGTTTAAATGCACTTTATGTTTGTATTTTTAATAGAGTGGCAATTTTTCTAATATTTCACAAAGGGAATAGTGACACTTAAATGATTTTCTTGAGTGATGCAGATAAATCTTGACATCCAATTACTGTATTAAAAGAGATCTGCTAAAAGCTTGACTCTGGCTGGCTTCTGTTCGCAGCAAGTTGTGCATGTTTGAGATGGTCTGAAGGCATGGAGAGGCCTAGAGAGCCACTACTCCAGGGTGACATTTTCAGATGGAGGAATCACTCTAAATTTGGAGTCAGTCTACTAGGGAAGAAGATGCAGATAAAGCAACCATTCAGAAGATCACTTACATCTTTGATCAAGCAGATCAGATTAAAAGAACATTTAAACTCACTGAAAATGAAATGAAACCAAAAGTAGATCATGCCAGACTAAGCTTGATTTTGTCTTTGATAACTGATCTTCCAAATAATCTAATCTATGGATACGATGGTAAAGCACTGATGTAGTACCACATGGGAAACCACTAACTGTGCTGGGAAATAGAGCAGTAGCACAAGAATTACAAAGCAATGATCAATGCATGACCAAACAAAATTTCAGCTATGCAGCTCTGTGTTTTCCCATTTTTCAAATCTTTCTCAAAACCACAACTGCTATCTTGGAGCAAACACTGGTGAATTGTGTGGAGACATGAATCACAACACTTGAGAGATATGACTAGTAGAGTTAAAGAGCAGAGTTGAGAGGAATAGTAATTTTGTTGATGACATCAAGATGTGGAAATGTTAAGCTAGAGGGTCTGTATAGCCAGAAACAGATCAAATAGTATGTACGAGGAACTGAGTATCCTCAAGTGGCTTAGGTGGACTAGGATGAAATTTCATAATTACAGGCATGCAATTAAAGATTAATCATTAGTAATAATTTTACCATAGATTGTTTACTGGAAATTATTATGCGTAGGAAGTCTTGGTTACACAACCTGGACACAGTACCTCATGTACACGTCAGCTGATAGAAAGGTAAATTTAATATTAGATAAAGGCAAAATTGACCTGAAGACTTTGGAAAATATTAATAACTTTCTATAAGACACTGAGAAATTGCTACCTTTGGTGCAATGCTGTGGTGCAATGTCCAAGAAAGACAAGGAAAGAAAAGATTTGCTGAAAAGCTGCTTCAGTTCAGCCTGCCCAAGCACTTCAGACATTGAACGCCTACTGAGTAGCCAAATGCCCACTGGAGTAATTGATTTCAGTAGCAATGTGAGGCCTAAATAAGAGTTAGGCAGACAAATACCTTAGAGGATCCAATCCCAAGTTTTCTACTTTAACAGAATAGCCAAGAATGGATACAACTGCTCTTTTTAAAATCTTTAGGGACATGACACTTGTAAAGGAGAAGAAACACACGCACGTAATGTTGGTATAAAAAGAAATAAGTACACACAGGTCATGAATAAATCTAGGCTAGAAACAAGTTTCTGACCACCAGAAAAATAAACATGGGGTGGGAGGAAGAAAGGACAACAACCTTTTGACTGAAATAAAACGGGCTAACACATTTCAGTACATTTATGATAGGATTGTGAAATATACTGGCTAATAACAATAAGGCTCTAGTTCAAACCTATTTACAGCCTATTTACTTTGGTCTAAAAACATCTGGAGATCAGTTGTTGATGTAACTAGTCCTAAATATATCATGGTATATCACTATGTTGAACTTCATCCTTGCTTGGAGCTGAGAGATATATGGAAAGAAATTTCTTTACCTCTTGGTAATAACCTGAGTCTCTGGATCTGTATAAAGATGAGTTGAGCCTTAAATGAAAGCGGTAAGCTGAGGTCAGGCTTCCAAAGGGTATGTATTAATTCTCATTGATAAGAGGAATTGCTCTCAATGATTATTGAAAACATGTTGAAAAAAATCTGTTGTCAGCAAATTAAAATAATTGTGAATCTGGAAACATTTCCAGATTGAGTTTGCAGAGGCCCTACTATATGTGTTACTTTCTCTGTTTTGATCAATTGCAGCATAATTAAAATAATTCTTTGATCTGTAATTTATCCTTTAAAAAGATTAATATAATGTTGAATGCAGTGAAAGAATCCCTGAGCAGATCTCACAGCTTCTGTAGAGACTACAGAATTCCTAAGGCCTCACTCCTGGAATAGGTCTTACAGGAGATCTTAAAGTTTTGCCTTTAATCTGAAACTGTTAAATGCTCCCCTAATCCAGATCAGTGGCAAACACTTCTGCTGCTCTGAGTTAGGTAGGACTCTTGTCTTGTCTTGTCCATTGTTTTTACATCTTCCTTTTCTTTCCTCTATGAAGAAAGTAAATTAACACTAACTTTTTGTCCTACACTGGCTTGTTCTATAAGGTATGAGCCAACAAGAAGAAATAGGCAGCTTGAGATTTTTTTTATGTGGATTCGCTTTCTGTGGAAAACCGTGGCAGGGAGAGGGAGAGAAAGAGGGAGAGAGAGATTGAGACTGAGAGTTGAAGAGGGAAGAAAAGAGAGAGAAAAAAGGAGAAAGAGAGACAGAGACCCTGGTGACTATGGTATATTTCTGCTTTGGTTGATGTCATGGCCTTTTCTGTTTCAAGGGCCAGCCCAGGCAAGCACAGTATCGTAAAACCTATTCCAAACACTTTTGCTGCTTTGTAGCAAAATGTCACTCTGGGAATCATGCAAGGTTTGTGGATTCTTAGAAAACAATAACTTAAAAATGAGTCTGAGGTATTTAGAAACACATTGTTTGGGATTGAGATTGGGATGAATGATAACATCCTTTTCTGCTAAAATTTATGACTCACTGTGCTGTGGAAAGTCCTTGGCTAAATGGAAGTCCAGTCTCTCAGTTTGATTGTTGAAATGGTACCACTGTTTCAGATGAATACTCTTGTCTATGGGCCATATAGTGTCATTTCAAAGCAATAGTTGGAGTATTCTTAGTCCAAACGAATGCATCATTTATAGCTCAATAGCATTCTGCAAAAATATATCAGAAGTATGATAATAAGATGGAGTCAACAGCTGACTTTGATCAAGTTTCATTTATATAATTTTTACTTTACAAAAACAGATCAAAACACAATTTTTGATCAAAGAGTGCTGCTGTCTCCGGTATAAACACATGCACATCCTTTTGCCAACAAGATAAAGATAGTAGGATCTTCTTAACTAATATGATTGCAACAGTGCTGTAGCTGTCTCTATCTCAGATTCTGATATATTTTAGACGAGATATTTGAATTACTCAACGCCATTTGAGGACAGACAACTACACAATACGCTTAAACAATATCTTTTTACTGCTCTCTGAAAATAAATATCCCTTTCATTACTATGCATTTTGTATGTTTGACTTAGTGATTCATGAAGCAAGAATCGTAGGGTCAATTACACAAACTCCAAATAATTTTAAGCTTTTTGTACTATTTTGCTTACATGTGCCCTTCATTTTAGCCATTAATATTTGACATTGGAACTATAGTATTTTGATTAGTCAAACCAAAGCATTAGTTTTAAATTAACACAGAATCTAACAACATTTAAACTGAATGATAGGACTGGAACATTTACAGAAGCATTGCTTCAAAAGAAAAACAAAGAATGAAATGAATGTAAATTTCCAACAGCATTCAACTTCTGCACTTAAAGCATATTTACTCAGAAAAATGGACAACATTTCATCCAAGTGATCAGAATTCTTTGAAAAATTTCCCCACAGACTGAATACACTTCTGGAAAACAAAACCTCATTACTTCAAAAAAAAGCTTAGTTCCAGATACTCTCTCCATATGCAATAGAAAAGCAGTTCAGCTGCCCTACAGTTAAACATTACCCTGATTTAGTGGAGTTTATGTTTCAGTCGGAAAGTCAATTTGAAGCATCTGTTTTCACTACATGCAGATGATTTTTCTATGAGGAGGTTTTGCTTTAGCCACAGTAAAGCACAACCTTCTGCATTACAGAAGCAACTGAAGTCTGCAAAATATAGTTTTAAACATGCTGATAAGTTTTTTTCAAAAACTTTCCTCTTCTAAAAGAAATTAAACAGCATCTAAATATAGATCTATTAACCTTAGACTGAATTTTGGAGTGTTGTGTGGTCAAGAAACATTCTAATAATGAAAATACAAGGATTACTGTAATTGATTGTATGGCAATAGGATGTCCCTCTACTTCTTTGTTATCTTTAAGAACTTCCTGGACCGGAAGCATAGCTCCTCCATTTCAGAGGCATGCAATCAAGTTCACAAGGAACGAGCATGTTGCCCACAGCAGTATCGTATTTCCTGATAAATTCGCTTTAATAAATGTGCTTTTCAAAAGATTTCAACCCAAATTTCCGAGGCTGTCCCAGCAATGTGGCATCTGAGCCAAGAGCTGATGACTCCACAGAAAATCAACATATTTGGGAGTCTGCACTTGAGATGTACTTGAAAACTGGCAAAAACACCCTCAACACAGCGATGAGGTATCCACTTCCAGAGGTGGTTGTTTTCCTGTGAACATTTGCAGGAGCGAAAAAACCTTTTAAAGACTGGGTGTACTGGTACTTCAGTCTGACAGGACAGTGCCCATCATCAACATTAGATACAAGAGTAATGTAGGTAGTGGTGAATGCAGTCATATTGCACTCATCAGACTGAAATATTGGGTGGGGCAGCAGGGCCACTGTTGCCATAAATCCAACACAACTTATTACTGGAGGGGTAGCAGAAGCTCTGAACCTCTTTGCAAGCACCCTCCCAAAGGAAGTAGCTCCTGTTAAAGACCAATTAATCCACAAAATTACTCCAGTTCATTTTCAATCCAGCTTTCGTTACGAAACTAGCTGAAGTCCAGATGTATAGATTTTTTTTTTTTTTTCCTTTGTTTTTTTCAGTTTTCTGAGTAAAGCCAAATGTATTCTGAGCATGCTGGGAGCAGGGGCAGAGGCAGCAGAGAGGTCAGATGTGCTGCAGCCTGCTCTGCTTGCTTTCTTAATTGACATCACTTCAGGGGAATATACCAAGCTTACAGGATGTTGTATATAAAATACAAGATGCTTCCAACAAAGTAAACTGTGACCCTAGTTGCATTTTGAAACCTTTTAAATGCCAAGGTGACCAATATTCCTGACCCAAGTGTCATGTTTCAAAACCCTCTGTGAAGGCACAATCCTCAGTGAGTAGGATGTAGAGTGCGGGAGTTTTTGATTAGTGGGAGATAAAGAGCCAAATATTCAAATTACCCAAAGTCTGCGTACCAGCTCAGCTCTGTTGCTGACTGCGTGTCACCACTTCAGCAGAGGTGCAGCCCAAGGGACCTGTAAGCAAGCTATTTGTGAGCTGCTTAAAAACTCACCAGTTGATGGCTTCTGCTGTAGAGAATCTGACATCGTCTGATCTGATGGAGAATGACATGATTTGAAAGAAAAATGCCCTGAGGGCTTGTTTGTATCTCCATGTCCTTAAATGCTCTTAAAAATCTGTTGCTTCTCTGGCTGTTTTCATGAGAGTTTCAGTAAAACAGCTCATTATTTAAGTAAGCATATTTAGGTGGCATATCTGCTGTATTAATGAATTTCAGAAGAAGGTGAAGCTCCTGCTGTTATAACTTTTGGTGGGGCATAAATTCATATTACTTATTACTATCTAACAGAAAGTCTCCTTGAATTTTATTAGCAATTATGCTGTAGTGGTAGGTGAGTTGCTGAGCAAGAAGAAAGTGCTTTTTACATCTTTGGAGAGATGGCTGTGCTAAAATTTAAAGATAATCCCAACTTTTTAATAAAATCAATAGGAAGGAAATAGCCTAATAGTATGCTGCTTAATTTTATGTATGAAAAAAATCTATGTGTATAAGTGCTGAATATTATATTCTACAAAGGCAACTACATAGTCCTTTCGCCAATATTTATTTTTCCTCCTTGGTATTATGCATACTGTTTAATGACATAAACTCTCAGAGCGATTTAATGTAGCATCACCCTCCAACAGGCCCTGAAGCAATAAGACAGACAGGGGCCATCTATGACAGCTGTAATTTATGCTGCTGTCAGTCGGCTTCTTTAATGCAAAGCATTAGTAAATCTATCTTTTTTTGCATGGCCTTTTCAATCACGACACCTCTTCCACCTGTTTTTAGGTTCTGGAAAATCCCTGAATCTTGATAAATCCCACTCACTCCTGTCTTCATTCACTAGATATTTTTCCTAGATTTTTAAGCAGTCAAAATGTTTTAAAGAAAGTAATTTAAGAAAGGTGAATTATTTGCCTGCAAGACGTCCTCTTCTATCTTCTTTCTTGCATAGATTTTAAGCCCATTTGGATTTTTTCTGTGATTTGAGAATCTAAAAAACTCATCAAAATGTTTCTGGCTAACATGCCCTTTAAGGTACTACTAGCTCCATAGTATAGACTTCTAATAGCACTGAATCTTCCACATGCTTTGGTAAATGGTCCAAGTAATAAATTAATTCCTCAGTTAAAATATTACACTCATTACAACCACATTTTTCTATTATTATTTGGACTGTTGTAGATTTATATTGAGTGTATTGTAAGCTTTTATGCACATAATTCTTTGATCTGTCTAATTGTTCATGGTTAATATTTAATTTTCAATGGATCTGAAAACCTGGGATTAACACTTTTGCTTCTTACATCATCTTTCCAGAAACTAAAATTAGATGACTAAACTATATCTTTACATATCTAGATGAGTCAGCTATTAGAGAAAATGTATTTTTGATAGAGATCTGGAGGTGAAAATATGGCAGAGGAAAAACATAAAACAAATGTGAAAATAATAAAGTATAAAAGAAAGTATAATGGCGAATAAAAACCCCAGATGTTTCTATGGGAATACTTGATGACTGGTTAATGGAAGAATACAGCCAGCAAGACCAAAAAAGGTCTCAAATAAAGAAGAAGATGAAATGAAGCAACAAAGGAAGAAAAAAAGTTTCATTAATGAAAGTCTAAATGAAGATCTATTGCTGTTAAAACAAACGTGCCTGGATTTGTATTCTATTTCATACACCTTGCTATTTACATTGTACATGCTAAAGGAAAACGGATTGTAGTTTTGGAAACTTCTTGCTGAGAAGATAATTATTGCTGGTATATAGGGCTCATACAAATTAGTCTCAGTGACTTTTTCCTTCATACTTTTAATATAGATTAGTTTGATCTTGCTGTTATTTCCTGTGCTTCTCACACAGTTACCTGTATACATCATAGACATCATGGGAAAGATACAGTCATGATCTTCTCTAAAGTAGGTATGAAAATACCTGAGCCGAAAGTGTTTAGGGAGCCTGCAGTCTTTTTTAATGTAGCTAGACTAATTTAGTAGGAAATGAAAGAGGTTGATGGTAAGCAGGACTTTTATTCCTTCATAATTCACTGAGATGTAAATGCATGCAGCTAACTGAAGCATGTTAACTCGGGCCAGGCTTTTTCCTCTAAAGTTTCCCATTTTTTTGCCAGTACACACTCATCACTTTAAATAAGGTCTTTCCTCCATAAGAAGCTTCTAGCTCTACCCAGGCCCTGTGTGCTAACATGATACCAAATAAATCCTAGGATTTGGAGATGATATTAAACTAGAAATACATGACACCTCTACAGGTCTGAGCAAAATTGACCCAAGGCTTTGACATGGATTTGGTCCTTCATTTGGTTAGGCTGAGATGTATGAATGGAAAATGATCTGCTCTAGCTTGTGGCAGTATTTGACATTCACAGTGAGCATCTGAATGACATAAAATCATCAGAACAAAAATGGTTTAGACTCAAGAAGCTGAACAGAATGTTCAGAGCAAACTTGCCTGCCTTCTCTTTCCCACCTCCCCCTGTCCTCTTCCTGCAAATATTGCTTCAATCGCCTGGTTTCAATCCAAAACAGAGAATCTTAAATTTGTTAAATAATTGGGTTTGATGCCAGTTAAATTAAAATAAGAACTACTCAGCTTTAGTGATGCTTCCTGTTTTTTGCTGTGTTTTTCCATGGCAATATTTTTGCATCCTAGGCTTCAGACTCTGTTGTGTTCTGAGCTCCAGAACCACATCTGCTTAGAAAGTTGTACTTAAGAGGATAATTCTATTGTTCTTGTAATCAGAGGCCAAATCACAGTAAACCAACAGATATAATCTGGAATTAGTCAGAAATTATTTGTCCAGTTATACTGACTGGTTTATATTGGCACATTTCTTTAGAATGCTTTTAATTTGCTGAAGAAAAATAGTAGGAAGTAGGCAAACCTTGCAAAGTTTCCTTGCCATATTCAACTCTCGGAACCTGCAAGTGGGGCTTTCTTGGTAGTTCATGGGAAACAACAGCAATTTCTTTTGTAAAAAATTAAATGGGGGTAGTATCTGCATTGCATTTTGTGGCTGATTTCAGTGCTGCTAATATTATATGAGGTTTTGGTAAGCATAAAGGGGTCTTCAGTTGGTCTGAGTTTCACAAAAAGTCATAACACAACTAAATAAGTTTTCAGGGTGCTAGGCAGTCTTCTGCAGAAGCACTTCAGTTTCATTCCTTTTAACGAATGTGATAACCAGACTAAAGCTAATTCAAATACCCTGCACACGTAATTACATTTCATAATTACAGCATGCACAAGTCTAAGTGATACTTTAGTTTCATCCTGCCTGGATTGTTTGTTGGAGTAGTTGGAATTCAAGTGCTGGTGGCTTTAAATAGTAGCACGATAGTGATGCAGCATGCTAGATTGCAGCAGGGGAAAACCACGACATTTTGCTGATTTGATGGCTAACTCCAATGTAATCTGAGCACGGGATAGCCCCAGGTAGCACATTATTTCTAGCAGGTAGTGCTGTGGCTGCCTAAGCATCCGCAGCTATTTGTTCTTTATGTTTGGTGGCAGTCACTAACCACCGCAGCTGGTGTAGGAGGCAAGTTGCCCATTTCCACTCCATAGGATGAAGGTCTACAATGTGAATGAGCCAATCTACTGTCTGCACCAAGGGGAGCAGTCCTCTTTTGGATACTTACAGGCATAGTTTTCTTTCCCTCTTTCAGCCGCCTATGTGTGGTGCCCATTCTTGTTTTAATGTGGGGCTTATGTTGTCTAAGCAAGTTGAACTGCCTCACTTTTTGGTCAGTTGAGTGCCAAAGCCAGCATCTAGGAGAAGAGAACACAGGAGAAAGGGGCAGCCAAATTCGCTGGAAGTGAGCCCTTAGATTGTTTCAGCTTTATCACAAACTCTCACCCTCAGAGATGTAAATGTAAAGCTAGAAGTCTCGGTTTCAGCTGCCAGCGAAGGACTTTGTGCAGAGGCAGCTGACAAGCTGGCCCACATTATCTCTGCTGACTCTGCTGTTGACCCCTGTCAGAAGGGCAGAGTCGCCAGCTGGGGGCTGTCGCAAGATTTGTCATCGTTTGCCAGTCAGTGTCCTCGCTCTGTGATCCCTCCTGCTGAGTTAGGGACTAACTATGGTGCATTCATTTGGCCTTTTTGTTGCACTGAAGCAAAGGTATTTGGCAGATATCTACAGGATCCCAAAGTTCCTTCTGTATGAGGGAAAGTTTAACAGAATGGCTGTTGCTATTATCACCTTGTTTATGTTTTGAAAGGCAAGACCAAGGTATTACTTGTATTCTATTTTGAGGAAAAAAAGACTTATAGAGAAGGAGGAAAATTATTATTCCCCTTTTTTTTTTTCCACTCAACCTCTGCGTAAAATGGACCTAGAGATCTAGTTCTAGCTCACTGACCTGTTATTTTCCAACTAAAATTCATTCTGCAGTCCATATGACACTGGTGAGTTTCAAGGGCAAAATAGTATGAAACTTGAAGTCTTAATGATTCTGTGAAGGTTTGATCTCAGAGTAACTTGACTACATTAACTCCTATTAATGGCTGAAGTGAAAGCTAACCTTCAGTTGGTTAGAACTTGCTTTACTAAATTAGATTCAAAACCTAGCTATGCTTCATCCATTTTCATATGGATGGTTTTATATGTTCTGGTTGGCATTAACACAAACTTGCGTTTATATAAACATATGTGAATATGGTCCACCCAAATTGCTGCTGGTAAATCTCTTGTAGTAATGATGAGAAATGCTGACAAAATGCAGATCTACAAACTTAAATTTCAGTAGTATTGTAGATTACAAATAATGACTACTCACCGCCCTTTCCATAATGACAGAAAATGCAGAGCATTATTTTCCTTCTCCTTTCTGCTATCTGGGACAGAAGATGAGTGAAGGATGAAAATCCATGAGTGTTTTTTTCAGCATGGTGTGCCACAGTCATTTTAGCTCATTGCATAAAAGTAAATTAGATAGATGAAAGTGCCAGGAGGTTTTTGCAAAGAGACTATCTGTATCTCATATTATTTTCTGTCTCAGGAGGACTCCCCTGCTAGTGAACTCAATAGTTCTATAGTTTCTCTACAGGGAGAAAAAAAAAATGTATGAAGTCCAAATAAGTTAATTGGCTGTGATGATTTGAATAATTGCATTTACACAATTTACAGACTTGATTTCACAAGGTAAAAGTATTACAAAATTCATCTGCTTTTCCTTTTTTTTTAGTTCTTCCACACTAAAGTCGGTGCAGTATTGCTGGCAAGGACTATTCTGTGTCCCTCCAGACCACAGACAGTAGTTAAAAGCAAGCTGGGATGATGGGTTAGTAGAAGCCCAAGAGAGCCAGTGTTCTCTTCTCTGCCTATGGGAAAGAGTTTATTTTGAAACAATGGAAAGTTACTCGAAGCAGAACAGAGAAGTCTGTGATCCACTGGGTGTTGTATGCCAGTGGAAGCCTCATCAAGAAAGGGCAGGTAGGGAGGAAAAACAAATAAGAATCTTTAAGAGACAAACACTGTTCGGAACACAGGGAGCTTAGACCAAGGTCAGAAATAGCCTGACCTAACTAGACAGCTGAAGTCAGAAAAAAATGAGATGTGAGAGAAAGGTTCTTCAAATCAGGAAAGAAACCGCAAATTTCAAAAGCTGGCTCTTGCTGCAGTCTGGTGACAGCTCAGAGGGTAGGAAATCTAAACAGAAAGATGAATACAGAAATTATTCTATTCTTATTTCTTATCCTGCAAAGTGTTTCTTATCTTGCTTTCCTATGAGCAATGGTGATGGAAACTCCTGTCCTAATGTGCATGTTTGATTATACATATTCTCTTCATGTACTTTAGCCTAAAACACCCTTCTGGTGGGGTTTTGGTAATTTTATTTTTGCTAAGGACACACCTGAGACTTTGAGAGGTAAGGCTGCAGTCCTCACAAAGGGCTCCTGCACATGTTTAGCATTGAAATATCTGTACCTACTGTCTTTAACCAGGGGAGGGACATGCTCTCTTGTAGCAAACTGGAGGCTACCAACACATATCGAACTGAGACTCCATACAATATCATGGAAACAAAGATCCCAATTACACCTATAGATCTGCTCCTGCTGTTGGAAAAATTTTACTTCGGGTTCATAACAGATGACACAAACAAGACAGGCAGTGGTTCTCATGACAACTGCGTCATCTTTTGGTCTTAGTTTCTCTTGTCATAAAGGCAGCAATGCAAAAGTTAAGACTATTTAATTGTTTCAAATTTAAAAAATCTTATCCAATAAAGTTATAGCTATATAATGATGCAGATACTTCCCTTAGTCTAGAAAGTACTAATGCAGTAGCATTAAAGATTTAATGCTTCAATGCTGTTTGAAGTATAATGTACCAATTTATGTTAACCTAACGTTAACAGTAAAAATAGTCCCAGTGAAGAAAATTAGGTCCGTATGAAGTTCATATGCTGCTCTTTTCAAGATTTTCTTTCTGTCACCCTATACCAAGAATTTAGTTTCATTTATTTGTTTTTTTGGTTTTTTTGTTTGTTTGTTTGTTTTTTTCTTTAGTGTTTGTGGAAAACAGTGTTGGGAATATCAGAACTGAACTGAGAATGAATTTAAATAAGCAAACTAATCTCACAGGATTCTTATGCCTTCCCCTTCTTTTCTAACCTAAATCTCTTATTCTTCAATTTAAGCCAAAAATAACACCACCTTTATCCTCTGCAGCTTTTTCAGTTGCCTTACATGCACGCATATATTATTTCTTGTGGATTAAATAGTCACCTTCCTTTTAACTGCAGAAAAATTAAGGAGAAATATAATTTTTTATACTTTCAAAAAAACTCTGTCTCTGAAAAGGCACTCAGGAGAGCAACATAAAAGCAAAAGAATTTAATTCAGAAAGCATTTTGGAGAAACCTTATGATAACTCCAGGTATCAAAGGCATTATGGCCACCAGTTCTATGAAAGTACGTAAGTTTGTCCTTGTGAAAACACCTGAATACCCCTAATTCTTCTGACGTTGTTGTCCAGCTGTGCATCAGTGTATTTCTTGAGATTCTGGTCACTGCAATGTTCAACATTTTACGATCACTTCACAAAGCAAAAGAGTAAAATAAATGCTCCATGATGAGTATTTTTAACTTAAACTTCAGTTGCAAACTTTATTTTGTCACTGGTGTTATTACCATGAATGACAACATCAACATTAGTATTCCAGAGAGTCAGACCAAATACCCTCCAGTGGTAGAAAAGGACTTTCCCCCACCCCCCACCATAACCCTGGTGCTGCTAGGGATGGCAGAGCAGGTGAAAGGAAAGTGATAGAAGGAATGAGGAAATATTAAGAGTAGAGTATAACAGAAAACAGTTGTATAGTTTTTAAGATAATAAAATAATATTAACAAGATAAATATATTTAACTGTTGTATAGTGGAAAAGATAAAAACTGCTGATGACTTTGTAAAGAACCTTGTAACTTTTTCCTGTGCCTCTCTTCCTATTTAGCCCCAGCTGCTACATGTTCATCTCTGCAAGCCTGAATAGTCAGAGAAATCACCTCTGACTGCAAAGGGACATTTTCATGTACTTCGAAAAGACAACCTTGCAGGTGGACAGGCTGACCAAGACCTGCTCCCAAGATCCATTCTTTTCTGTTCACTTTTGCACCAATTTGACATGACAACACATAGGGGATAAATGAAAATACACATGGTCAAATCTTCAGCATCAATTTCATGAAAAAAGGCATATAGGACAAGATTAAAATGTCCTTTGAAAGGTAATGTCCATTGTTTTTCTTTTTCTGCCTTACAACTGCTAAACATTTTGGGTCTATTATATTAGCTTGGATATTAATACCCTACACAGGGGTTTTTATCTTTTCCTCTCAGACTTATAGTCTTGGTTAGAAATGACTTAACCATCTCAGTTCTGAGACTGAAGGATTCAACAGAACGCTCGACTGAAGAAAATAACCAGAAAGCAGAGAATAGTTTTAGGGGTAGCAAAATTAGTTTTGTACTCGGGCTTTGAGCAATTAGTATTGCCTATGGAGAATTGGAAAAATATAAAAGTACGATGACCTTTTGACATGCAAAGGCAGTTTTGTTTTAAAACTTTCCTGAATTAAAAGAAAGTAAAGAACCCAAGCTTTTTTATTCTTGATCCTAATGAGATATGACTCCATTTTGTTCATCAAAATTGCACAGCTCTGCTTTCTGTACATGGTCTATTCCACTACTTTCCAATTTCACTCTGTTCTCAGCTACTTGAAAGATGGCTACTGAAGCATGTTGACACCATCTGTGCTTTCAGAAAATAAACTCTTTGATAATAAAAGTAATTTTTATTTTGGAGACGATGTACCATTTTCCATTCCATGGATAACCTTCTCTTAGAACTCTTCTCACAGCCACCTCAGAAATACCTGGAAAAGAGGGTCCCCACCTCAGACTCATCATGGATAAATGTCTTTTTTACCAGTTTTAGAACTGCCACTGACTTGATATATGGAATTGTTATAGTTCTGGTTTATATTTTATTTTGTACTTAGCAGCTTTTTCCAAAGTTGGATGAGTAGAACCTTGAGACAAAGCACTGCACTGTTTAGTCTTTTCAATGAAGTATTGTTGTAGCCCTACAGAATTACTAGTTCATGAATTACAGTACTATGAGCCCAGCAATGTCATAGAAGCAGTGAGTGTGAAACTGTTTTTTGTAGATTGCGTTGCAGAACAGAGGTTTAAGAGCACTTTCTTAACTTCAGTTATCTTACACATATATAGTTAGATTCAGTTATCTATATCTGTAACACAGGAAAGATTAGAGTGCTTTAGTAAATATCTCTGTAGTAGCTTGAAATATTGTGCTCTAAGATATTAACAAAATTAAACAAACAGCTCTGGGGGTTTTCTATCATCTAACAAAAATTAGCACATATTTCAATTTAAATTTCATTAGCTTTTCCCAGTGTTAGCCAAATTTTCTGGAAAGATCGATTGCAAACAATTTTATTTTATCAACTAGTTCCTCAGTTCTGGTCCTCTGATTAATTTTAGAGTTTCTAGAAAAAGTTACATAGTTGATAAACTGTATTTCACAATATCATTGCTCAACAGATTAAATAATTGTGATATAGATGTTATATTAGGCATCATCTTTCTTCCTAATCATCACAGGGTTTATTATATTTAGGCTTTTCTCTCTTTGTAATCAATATAACATTTTGTTTGTTTCCTATGGAAACAGAAGACTCATTGAAATGAAAATCATAGTTGCAACCTCCTTCAATGGAGAGGCAGAATAATAAGCAGAAGGTACAAAAGAACAAGCTTTTGGTAGAAATTTCTTTGTATTTGGGAGAATTATGTTAAGGTTTTTCTTCTTATTTTAAGAATTATATTTCTTTTGTTGTCATAGCATTTGAATTCAGAACAGTGTCATATTCAGTTTGAAAGGTGAGGATCAGCAGTTTGTATACAAATATACAAAAATTATTCAGAAAGCAAATGCATTCTCAAATGATAGTGTTACTATAGTTACTGTTATTCCCTATACCGAAGTGAAAATATGAAGAATCACCCGGACAGGGAGAAGAATTTCCCTCAGGTGTGCATGATTAGCCCATAGATTGTTAGATAATTTTGAGGGGATGATGAAGCTTAATAGATTTTAAATTCATCAATACTTATTTTACATTTGCTAATTCTATTGAGGTTTTCTTTTCTGATTTCTGATGCTCAACAGATTTTCCATACATTTTTAGCTTTCACAAGACTTCATTTGCAACACTTCTACAATATAAAACTCTCTCTCAGTACAGTTGAGACAAACAGAAAATAAAGGTGCTCAGTTATTTTTTTCTAAACTCATTATTTTTTTATGTTCTGAAACATGAAAATAACCTCTGACTTGTTTCAGTGTTAAGAAACACTGTTTACAGTTATTTTTTAACTGTATTATCACTGCAGCACTAAGTCATGTTATCTACTACAAATCTTTCTGCTTTAATATAAAAGTCCTATTCACACCTGTGTAGTGAAGGTAAGACTTAAAGTGGTAGAAAAACTAGAACCACAATGTAGATAAAGAATTTGCATTTTGGAAATTTTTAATATATTTCCTTTTCTGGCTTCCAGCACTGAAGACGCAAACAGAGCAATATTCTAGTTTAACGCTTAGGTAATTAAATCAGCTTTGAATATCATAGTGATATCATAGTGGTTTGTTCAGTAAGAAGAAATAAATATTTTTGAATGTATATAATCCATGTAAATGTTTTCTAGTATATACTTTAAGAAAAGACCATATTTTTCTGAGACATACAACTTTTTATTTTGAGAGATTTACAGAACATGAACACTTGACTATTACTTTTACCAAAATCTTAATTTCTCCAGATTTATTTCATTTTGATATTTTGAATATTTATTACCTGTGTGGTAATGGTGGCATAAAAATCAGAGCTGAGTCTCAAGGAGGCAAAGGATGCAATGTTGATCCTAGATGTTGCAATGCTGATTTTAAGTTTCATGACTATTTTCCCATTTCTTCAATAATACTGTATGGCTGGATGAAAATATATTTTTCTTAGTTCAGAGAAGAAGCTATACATACGCCTTAGTTATACATTTCTGTGATGTGTTTCTTGATCTTCTGCTGAGAAACCCAAATCTGCACAGATTCTGAAGTGAAAGTCCATCTGTATTCAGCTATGATTTTTGTTATGTTCTAAAGCCATAAATCAAAGCCTTTCACCTACAAAAATTGGCAGAATTATCTGATTTATTTAAAACTTTGCAGAGGTTATCAAGGTAGAGTTTCTTGGTTATTTGAAAGTTATTCTTTCAAAATTTACAATCTCTAAAAATTTTGTAGTTTCATATTTATTCCGTTTTCAGTCTCTAGGCTCATTCTAAGACCAAAAATCTACTTTAATTTTCACATATTTCCTGAGTTGATGCATCAGACGAAAGCATGCTAGCTTACCAATTTTATTTTGTAGGATCAAAAAGAATGAAAATTTCCTACTTCCAGTGACAAAGAACTTTGACATAACTTGAAATCCTTGTTTATTAAAGGAATCCCATGAGGAACAGCAAATGTTTTTTAAGAGGCCTAAACCCGTCATTCTTTTGTATTCAACCTTCAGCTTCTTGCTCTGCAAACTATTTTCTAGACAGTGAAGGTACCTGCTTGAATGAGTACCACAACAATCTTCAGTTTATAACAATATTAATATTGTATTTTGTCATGTTTTATTTGCCGGTTTTGAAGACAGAACGAGCACAACTGAGAAAAAAAGAAAGAGAAGTATGCTTTTCCCTTTTCTATGCTCCCCCTAATCAATGCTGCTTTTTGTGTCTCTGAAACAGCAAAAGCAGATAAATAATATTTTTCATGTAGTCAATTTAATTTTCATTAATACGAAATCAGTTGAACAGTTCTTCTTCTCAGAAATTTTCTGCTGCTGCTATCAGTGATGCGAATCCTGCAGATATTACTCTTATGACTCTCATTTTTACTTGGTCAATCTCACATTAAATTCAAAGGATGTGTAATTGAGGAAAATTGACTATAAATAGGGTAAAATGTCAGGATTTGGTCAGTGTTAATGGACTCCATGTAACTAGTATATTGAGATTTAAAGACTTTTTTAGCCCAAGACACTTCGGCACCAATCTATTCAAACCAACTTCAAATTCATCCATATCTTAAGTGGGCTGAACCAATTTCTCTCTCAATCTCTTTCTCTTCATCTAAGGAATGCCACTTAGATGTCTCATTTAAATTCCTAGTTCAAATGAATCCAAAGACTCTGAGAATCCAGTCATAAAATCCTTTTTGTACTAATCTGGTTCTGACAATGGCAGAATGGACACGCAGGTTATCCTTAAGGCAATGAGCAATTTATCGTAGAGTCATGGACTGGTTTGGGTTGGAAGGGACCTTGAAGATCATCTAGTTCCAACCCCTACACAGTGTGGGCAGGGATGCCTTTCACTAGACCAGGTTGCTCAAACCCCCATCCAGTCTGGCCTTGAACATTTCCAGAGATGGGGCATCCATAACTTTTCTGGGCAACCTGTTCTTGTGCCTCACCACCCTCACAGTAAAGAATTTCTTCCTGATGTCTAATCTACTCTCTTTCAGTTTGAAACTGTTGCACCTTGTCCCGTCACTACCTGCTCCTGTCACAGAAAAAGTAACAATATACCAGTTAAGCTATCTATCAGATTAATCTCATAGATCTTGTAGATTTTCCTGTGTTTTTATCCACTCCCAGGATATAGTGTTTTCCTGGGAAGCAGCAAAAAGCAAGTACAAATTCTTAGATTCACGATACAAAATACAGCCAAACAGTTGCTCTATACGTTACAATACTCCACTGAGAACACTCAGTTACAATATTTAGGTAATGCTTTAACTGTGCTATTGTTTGAATAGAGCTAAGATATGTTCAGAACCCGGTCATACTCTACATATTGACTGTGACCAGCAGGCTATGCCTGCTGCCCTTTTGGATTGTTTATCCAGCAACATTCATCTGAAAGTTTGATTGCTATGAAATTTCATAAACCATAACATGCAAATTTTACAACAGAAAAATGTGGGATGTAATAACTTATTTATTCCTTCAGGAATAGAAATAGTACCATATAACACGTCTGATCAGAAAGCCAAATTTGGCAAACAAAATTTTATTTTTTTTTCATTATTCAGTGGAAAGCAAGTCTTTAATTCAATACAATATTTTATATAATTGATTTATCCGATAACAGATATTTCAACTAGAACTATATATCATAAAATATTTCAAAGTTCAGTCCTGATCCTTCCAATAGTCTACTTTGAGGGAAAGTTGGGGGCTTCAATGACATAGAGATCTGTTGCGTTTTGATGCATTCGACAGCATAGAGACCTAATGAGCCTTCAGTGGAGATCCTGAAGAGCTGAGAAAGGGAAATTGAAGAGCCTTGTTTACTAACAGAAGTTGTTTGATATTGATTTGATATAGCACAATTGTGTCATGACACTTCTTGCCATCCACAAATATTTCTTCAGGGGGTTAGGTTTTTTCTTTTTCCTTTTTTCTCTTCCCTAAAGAAGGAGTCAAATGAAAGTTAATGGGAGAATAATTTAATATTAAGCTTTGTGCTTGTCTCATAGCATAGGGTAATTTTGCATAAATGATTATTTGGTTCCATAACAGTTCTTTACATCTGCTTGGGATATTACAGTAGTAGAAGTTTAAAGTAGATATATCAATTATCAGGGCCACTTTCATGTAATACTTCTGGGATGTTTGCTTTTCAAAGCCAACTAGCACTTCACGAGAAACATTTGTAAGCTGTACATGAACAGCAAAGGTAGAGGTAGCTTTGTCAAATACTCCCTTTATGGTAACTGCTTGTTTGTTTGTTTTCTACTGTGAAAAATATCTTTAGAGAAGTTTAGTATACAGTAAAAAAAAATTAAATTTTTTAAGGTTCACTCATTTACTGTATCTCACAACTACTTTTGCTGCTACTTATTGGTATCATTTAAAACAGTGTATCTGGTGACCACCCTTTTCCACACTACATACATATATTTTTTCTATACTTTCTACTCTATATTCTTCTTTATATTGTTCTAAGACTTTTAAAATTCTCCTTTATGATGTCTAATTATTTTCTTCAGTTTGGAGATAAAATTAATAGTGCAACTGAAAGCATGTCAGTGCTATGTTTTCCTAATGTTACCTGTGAGGTTGTTTTTTGGGGGGGTTCTCCTTCTTTACAACAGTTAGATTTATTTCAGTATTAGGTTTTTTTTGACCTTCAGAATGTTTAGGAATTGTTTCTATATTTTAAAAATAAAAGTAAACATGGAACTTGATACATTCACCTCTTTTTTTAAAAAATTCTTTCTCATTCTTGTTTCAAAATTATGAGTACAAAACATAGATCAACATGGTGCAAATGCTTCTTTATTCTCCTAATAATTATATTATTCTAATGTTAACAAGTGACTTTTGAAATATATGTAATGGATGTAGAATTACAGACATGAAGAAATAGTAGATTTTCATGAAGCTGAACAGCACATGCTCTGAAGCTTTTTTAAAACAAACTCTTTTTTTTAAAGCAGAATTCAAAACATCAGACAGATTTTGGATTCTTCTAATCTTACCAGAAATGTTACCTTTTAAACAAAGAAGAGATTGGATTTGAGATAATGGAAAAAGTGATGCAATGCAGTAGCTGGTGTTTTGTTTTCTTCATCTTTGATAATATCAGAAGGTCTTTTCTGCATATGCAGAGAAACAGAATGAGAACATATGACAAACAACAAAATGGAGCTGTTTTCTTACACTTCATTAAGAAAATTATTATAAAGCCACTTTTTTCTATATAAACAACAATTCATAGTATGTATCAGTTCCTCTTTCAAACTCTGTTTTTCTATAATCATTTTGGAAGGGTTTTCACTGATTTATGTAGTGAAAAATTAAATAAGTTACAGGGCTTTCAGATTACTGCCTTCGTAATTCAAGACGATTTATTACTAAGAACATTTCCGCGAGGAAAATAACTCAGCCAATAAAGAAAAGTGATTGCTGAAATCTTCAAAGTACATAAATATCAATGTAGCTGTATTGATCAGTTCATTACATAAAAGAATCTGAACTGGAAAGCAGAGTACACATGAAATTCAATAAAGAGCTATCTTTACTGGTTATACTGTAGAAAATTTTATCTAGAAAAATAATCGGGTACATCAACAGCAAATAGATCTGGGAAAAATAGTTAAAAGCAAGATACTCGGAATTATTTGAGTAGATATATTTCAAGAACATGATATGTAAATCTTTCTACACACAAATGAATGTTCTCAGCAAATGTTCTCATAACAACATAGATGTGGGTCCTTGTCATGAGGGTCTGTTCTTTCAGAGATTACAAGAACTTCTCGGTATTCTGAAAGAAGGAGCAGCTTAATGTAGCCATAATTTAATGCTGAGATGTCTTGTGCATATGGGGAAAGCAGGAAGAAAAATTACATTTGAGATTCCATCAACAAAGATAGGCACCTGATAATCCTCAGAAAACTGTGATGAAAGGGATGTGCCTGTCTGATTCTCAACAGCAGCTGGTGGGTGCAGAAATTCCTGGCACTACAAGGAGATGTAAAATGCACTTTGGAAGAAGTTGTTTGGGTTCATAAAATTAATAATTGCTTGTTCTAGGAAAAAAAAAAAAGAAGAAGGAGAAGCTTACTTTCAGAAGAACATTCGTGAAAAATGAAATTCATGTTACTCAAAGTTGGTGAAGAATTTTAATTACTTGTAACACAACAGAAAATAAAACACCTTTTTAAAACTTATAAAAGTTTTAAAAGTTTTGTTGTTTTGCTAGCTAATGAGGTACCACATTGGTGCAATATGACTCCTTGAGATGGCAAATTCATCTTAGAGACAGCAGAAATATTTAAAATATTATTTAACTAAGGATGATAGGTCTTTCATAAAATTCTTAAAAATATTTTGTACTCTTGTTTTTGTTTAAACAAGAAAGTTTTGGAATTCAGGCAAACGAGGAACTAAACTAAACGTAACACGCCTTACAAACAACGCTCTGTTTTGTAGGACTTTCATTTTTACCTGTATAATACTACTTGTTGACTTCATCAGATGAGGGAATAAACTGTCCATGAATCCTGCTTTGTCATTTCAGACTACCAGGGGCCAAAATTGGACTGCAAGATTTGTAAAATCTTATGGTTAGAAATAAAGAGGTTTAAGCCAAATATCCTCATGTAAGCTGCTTCTCTATTAGAAGAAACAGAATGAATGCACAATTACTCTTGTGAGTAAACAAGAGGAAAGTAAACTCAGGTTTTAAAGATTAAAAAGTGTAATCCACATACATCATTCTAAATTAAAGTACACTACAAATCAAAAAAAGGTATGACGAAGTAGGGTTTTTTATCTGGTACACAGTGAGGGACAAGTGATTTTGCCTTTTGGCTCTTATTAAGTAAGCTTACTTCCAAAGATGACATGAATGTTCCAAAGCACATAATTGCCTGGAAGAAACACTGAGGAATTTCAGAAAGTCAATTCAATGTTTAAAGAAAATCATACTCAGACCTTAGCTAATCTAGCTAATATGTTTTGGGTGGACACTAAAAACTTTGTAGAGTTTTCTAATGAGCAACATTTCTCACAATCTCCCATTTAACAAATTTATCTAATATTTATCTGAAAAAGTCTTAACATTTTACAGATTACTTAGCATGCCTTTTAGCATGTTGAACCTCTGTGAAGCAGCGTTGCACTTCATATAAAAGTCCTGCTTACTGAATAA
Organism: Cnemophilus loriae; assembly: GCA_013397755.1. NCBI lineage: Eukaryota > Metazoa > Chordata > Aves > Passeriformes > Corvidae > Cnemophilus > Cnemophilus loriae. Next base: position 1,994,539 of record VZTF01009271.1, on the reverse strand, counting down.
GGAGTATGCCATTGGGCAACCGCATGCCTGAGCAACTTGTGAAATCCTTATTTTTCTAGGTGTGCACTGCTTCAATAACTAATCTGAAGTTGAACTAATCTCTAGTAGAACTGTAATAAAGTCCAAGCAGCATTTTTAGATCTATGGACCCGCTCCAATGGTCTTTCAATTAATTGCGTTTTCCAACAAGTTTTGTACTCAAGTAAGTCTTTATACACACACTTATAATATTGTAAACAGGATCAAGATAGTGAGAAATTTCTTCTGTTTTATATAACCTTCCCAAAAAAGCTGCATACCATTCTGCTCATTACAAAGTAAAAGAAAGTACAAAACAGACAAGTTAATAAACTGGTTGAACTCTACAAAGGGAATTGTGGACTCATATAATGCAATAAAAATTGGGATTTATTTTTACTCTGGTCACATGCTTAGACTTGCATACTGCAGTTTAAAGTGGCACAATAATATTAGTGCTATCTGAAAGAGAATGCTGTTAATGTGAATGAAATTAGTAGTGCTTTATGGTTATATTTGCACAGACAATTAATATTTATATTTTATCTTCATCTAGTTATTTAAAGGGCTGTGATTGTCATTATTCTGTCTGTAAAGCGATAATGGTTACATGAGCCATTAACAGTGAACATAGAAAGGCTGACCTTCAAGAAGTTGCTCTAGCTTTGGACAAATTAAGAATGTGGAGTCCAATATTCTCTTTTCAACAGTCAACAGTGAATGTCCACACAGGAGCCTAGGAACAAGTACATAGGAGTATTTCTCCAGAAAACACTTATGCCTTCCAGCAATTTGTGGGTTTCTGGAGCTAGAGAACATATCTTTGTATTTAGCAACCTTTTGTATACTTTTCTGCATAAATTTGCCCTTTAGAAACTTTACTTATTGCTTTTCCATATAAGAATACTGATTATGCAAATGTGACTTTTTCACAATAATAACTTTTAAATTACCTATTGGTCAGCTAGGAATAAATTCTTCAGAGTAGCATATTCTTAACTGTTCCTCCTTTATCATATAAGGCAGGAATTAAAATATACAGCTTACACAGGCTATGCACAAACATATTTTTGCCAAGCTGGCCAGAGTGATATAATGCATTACTGTCTCCATCTGTTCAATTACTACTTCTGCATTCTGAACACTATGTTATTAAGAAATCTCTCCTTATTCATAAAACAAATTAACTTAAATCACCCTCTCTAGTGATTAGTCTGAACTTTTTTATTATCCGAGATAATGTATTGTGCTCACACTATCATTTATGGCATATCAACTGTGTTATCTAAAATCTCCAGCATAGAAGAGACTGTAAAGGCTTTGATTAAAACTGCAAAAGTGACTATTTTCAAGTGCAATTTTCCTTGGTTTTTATATTTTTTAAAAATATTGAAAATTTTAAAACCCCCAACACTTTAAAGTAATAAAAGACGGAGCGTTAATTGCTTTTGGAAGTGTGTTGCATGTGGCCAAGATCTCAAGTATAGAGTATTAATGCAGGAAACAGGACTACTCTCCGAAAATTTTATCTTAGTTCTATCTAAACAATAAAGATGTATATGTGTCCTTTTATCACTAATTCAAGTACACCACTAGTCTAAGAAAAGCACAAGATATAGATCACAAATTTTAGGAAATCATCCTGACTTTTTCTTTGCCTTCAGAGTGATTTCAAAGATATTTAGGGTTTTAGAACAGAACAGTTAAAATGGGTTTTCACTGGGAAAAAAAAAAAGTAATTTTTAGTGAGGTTTTCAATAGTTTTCATGAAGTTTCAAGTGTTTTTTAGCTCTTAAACATTTTCAGAGTCAGTAATAGCTCTGGCGTGTGAACGTTTTCTGTTGGAATCGATAAATTGGAAGAAAAATTTTTTGATTTGTAAATTTGGCTTCACATTTGACATCAATACTTGGTCCAGTTAAAGAAAAAACACTACTGCGCATTCTGTTATTTTAGAATTAGTTTTCTGTTTTGAAGTCAATTAGCATTAATCATATCTCAAAAATCACGCGAATGCAATTTATCGTCTTTGACCAGTACAGTTACTCAATTCTTGATTGCATGAGCAGTTGGATTTTTTAAATTATTTGCTGGAAAATGTATGTTCATTTTTGTATAAAAAGAAATGTGCACTTACATACACACACACACACACACATACACACACACAGGTTTATTGCCATTTTCATGTCCTTTTTTGAACTTATTTTTTGTTTTTGCTTGGCCATTTTTTCTAGATGACAACCTTAAAAACTAGATTAAAAACAAAGCACAGAACTATTTCCATACTAATACATCTAAATATGTTAAATATATGTTAAAAATTTTTAATTATTTTGTTAGTGCTTTGTAGGCTACTGCTGCAGCATGTTTCTTACTAATTTCTGTCCCTGACTAACCTTATTTTTATTGATCTCCACAGTTAAGCAATGTTTCAGTTAATTAATTTCTATTATACATTCCTTCTTGGTTTACATCGTCTTTTTTCTTCCTCTGTACAAATTATTAAATTAATTTCTGCTCTATAAAAGCTTCATTATGTAGAAGTCTGAAAATTTTAGCATATTATCCATTAAAAAAAAAATCTGTCAATTCCTAGGTTAAAGTTTTCAGTCCCTTTTAATTTGGATACATTAAAAATAATAATAAAAGTAGTTTCAATTACAATAGAAATTTGTCTCCTAAATATCCTCTCTCTAAAGGAGAGGTGTTAGAGGAAATTTGGAATGGTCATTCTTAAGGTAGCATTTCTCTTCTTGTTTTCCTTTATTTATTTTTTTTTAGTTGATGTACTATTGCAAAATCTTAAAGACAAATTTTTTCAAGTGACAACATGCTGAGTGAGTGACAATGAAAATGGCTAATGTTACTTTTCTCTACAACTTTTCCATGTAATTAATTTAATTTTTAAATTTATTTATTTTCTAATGCTGATTGACTTGAAAGTGCTATGACCTGAGTAAGAGAGGATGGAAGATTGCTCACAGGTATTTGTGTGAATCTGTCTTCGTCTGTCATCATCTGTATCTAGGAGTGTACAGTCATCTTGAATAAAAATATAAAAGTGATGGGTTTGGGAGACACGTATAAACATTCCTCCCACATCAAACCTCCAGCTATTTTATGAAAAGGCAGCTCACACAACCAAATGAAGAAATACAATTCTTTACTATTCCAGAGTAAAAGGATATTTGCCTGAATTTTCCTCAATAGTACTAATACTTGAATAGATTTTTTAAAGTAATTTTAAAGGAGAAATGCAAATCTGTGTAAGTAATTAAATCAAAAAAGAAAGAAGAAACTTTATTGCGTAAAAGTGCAAAATGCTGAAGGAGAGAGGCTGCAATAGAGATTTTTTTAGCTTTTCTGATTGTAGCTCCATATTTGAATACTCCCCCTCTTTGGAGTCAGAATTTTGAATTGTCTCTGATGATTGCATATCAGCATACCCTTCTGGTATCTCTCGCTTCTAACTGAAATCTCAAGAGTTTTTAGAACCTCCTCTTGCACTAAAAAAAAAAAAAAAAACAAAAAAAAACCACAAACCAAAAAAAAACCAAAACAAAACAAAAATAAAAGCAAACAAACAAAAAGTCCCCCAATAAAACAAAACCCCAAACAACAAGAAAACCCACCAGAACAGTACTCGGTTAGTACTTATTACTGAGACTGTTTCTTGAAGACCTATTAGATTATCAGTTGAAGCCCTTAGCATTTATGAAATAAATGATGACCACCATTTTCTGAATAGTGTGCCAGGAAACAGCACACCCAGTGTTGCTTCCCTATGTAGTTTTAAAAACATAGATATTTGTCTATCTCTTTGTTCCTACATAATATAACGTCATGTGGAGAAGGAGATCTCAGAACAGATTTTTGATGTCTGTTTCACCCCTCTGAGTTCATTCCCAAATCAGATGCAATGCAAAGAAAAAGCATCTGGAGTTTTTTTGCTCAACATAACTAAAAGTGTAGAAGAGCAGTGGGACACACAAAGGGTGGCTAAACTCAGCTAGGGGTTGAGTTAGCCTTTGGAGCTGAGTAACCTTGTAAACACGCAGAATGAATCCAGGTGTCTATCACTGACAAAACATAGCCTTCATCTTGGATGCGCATGTTTCTGTCACGCAAATGTAAGATATAGTGATTTGAAATATCCAACTAAATCACAAATTTATTTTATCAGTAACAGAACACCCTCAGAGGAGCAAAGACTTAGAAATTAAACATTTATTTACCTGTTTATCTTACCTAAACTTTTGCAGCCATTGACTACAGTTGTAGCAGTTCACCTAAACCAGAATTTAAAATAGATCAAATATCCTTTTCTTCTTCTGAGGACAAATAGCACAGATTAGATAATGGTCTTGTGTGTACTGCACCCTGGCAACAGTTCTTCATCACTCAACACCCCAAATAATTCCTAGGCATTGTTTGAAAGAGTTGAGGTTGGCATAAATCAAATATATACTAGGGACTGTACTGGCAACTAGAGGACAAAGATCATCTTGCTTCTGGCATTGTTTTATTTAGCCCACCAGTACAGATGGTTCTGTAGCATAGCTGCTCTAGATAGAGTTCTTGGGTTCAGTTTTATTCTGTAAATACCTCCTATACTGACCAAAACGAGGAAGCCTCACCCTGGATTTTTGGTGTTGCCTCTTATGAGAGGTGTCTTTGTTTGGTTATTTGGTGATTAATTAATACCCAACTGTAAGCAAGGGAGCTCCTCATTGTACCTGCTGCATTCAATATGTTCAGACTGTAACTTCAAAGTAAGCAGTAACTTATAAGACCTTGACAGTGTGACTTTAAAAGGGCACTATAGTCACAGTTTAGCTCGATGTGGAGGTCAGCATCCTGTTTTGCTTCACTAGCTCACAAGCCAATAATCTTCATTCTAAATGAAAGTAATTGTTTTGGGTAGCATTCGACAGAGGACTCTAGTCCCAAGGTCAGAGAAACAAAAAGCATGGGAAATGGAATCCATCATTATATCATTATACCGTTATATACATTAAGGTTAAAAAACAGCATCCACCATCAGTAAAACAATCAGGAGGAACACTCCTGCTCTCCTATTCATTTTTCTATTAGTACCTTTAGACCTGGAAAATAAATGGGACAATGTAGGTGTCTTGTAAAAGAAGAGGAGGAAATTATGTGAATTTGCTCATTTTATTTAAATGTTCAAGTGAACCTTGAAATTTGAAGATTTTGATTATATGCTCATTTGGCTTCTCTGAAACTGATGATTTTCACCCTGCCCAAATTGCCACTCCTTCCTTTGAGAGGGGCTATTACTGATTTGAGCCTAACAAAACCTTCTATCCCAACCTGTCTTTCACAGAGAGAAAAGAAATGTTCAGACCATCTCTCAGTCAGAGACATATTAATTACAATTATAACATGTTGAGGGAATGAAAGCTGCTTGCTAAATTCATAATCTGCTTCAGATGTACGTGTATTAAGACTCATCTAAGAATAATTTTTTGCCCTTCTCTGATAGAACATTGAGTTCCTTCACTTACTCAAATGTGAGCTGCCTCATTTTAACACAGAATGATCAACCACAGTATGGATATGTGCCTTCTATTTTTATCCTTGATGTCATTCATCTGTTGATCAGAATAAAAGCCATCAGCCATAAAGTCTATCTGTTCATTTTATCAGATACTCTCAAATTGGAAAATAAGATGGATTATATCTTACTTTATCAACTAAAGAACAAGAAACAAGATATCAAGTTAGATTTTTCTATTAGTCATTCTCAATATGGTGTTATGAAACCAATCTCTATTTTCATGAAAGCTCATTTTTGATTTTGATTACAATGAACAGAATTATACTGCCATCCAAGCCATCTTTTACATTCAAACAATCACAGAAATGATTGAATATCCTGAAAGATGACAGGAATCCCTTTTCCGAGTAGTGGTAATGCCCACAATATAGTTGTAAATATATAGCCAGAAGCTGGAAATGCATTCCATACCAGTGACTGCATGGATTCAGTCAGATTAGTTGTTTAGTAGCACTATGAGCAGCAGCTGTAGAGACAAAATAAATGTCAGTAAAATCTAATAACAGCACACAAACAGCAGCAGTTTAGAAAGAGCCTGTTCAGCAACTCACACTCACGCTTACAGTCTCATTTTTACACCAAATATAAATCATCTCTTTTTACATAGCATGTTCTTGCCACATTGTTATCATTATTCATTTCTACAGAGTCTTGTTGGAGCAGCCTCTTCAGCCTCAAGAGCTGGGAGGGGACCTCATCAGTGCACATAAATTTATGAAAGCAGGGTGTCATGGGGATGGAGCCAGGCTCTTCTCTGTGGTGCCGAGCAGTAGGACAAGAGGCATTGGGCAGAAACTGATGCACAGGAAGCTCCACCTGAATATGGTCAAGAATTTATTTACTGTGTGGGTGACCACACACTGGAGCCGATTGCCCTGAGAGGTTGTGGAGTTTCCCTCACTGGAGATATTCAAGAACTATCCAGGCAAAATCCCGTGCCATGTGCTCTGGGATGGCCCTGTTTGAGCAGGGAGGTTGGACCAGATGACCCATTCTGACCCACCCTTCCAATCTCACCCATTCTGTGATCCTGTGATTTCCATAAGTCTTCTATAAGATATTTCCTGTGTTTGATCCACCTCCTATGCAATTATTAACTAGTTCTAGCAGTAGTAAAGCAACAGAACTGTCATTTCCATGTGCTACTGTGGATATTATTCTTAATGTCCATCTGCATCTTCAGGTGTTTAATTATGTTGACTGGGGCAGCTGTGAAATGCTCGTTTAAGCCCTAATTTGCTTGTAGCCCAGCTACAATGCTTCATTGAAATACAAAACTAGAAATTCAGATAGTCTGAATTTCTCAACATCAGAGAAATGGCTGCCCCCTAAGAGCTGGTAGTATTGTACATCTATAATATTAAGATATCTGATTCATACGGATGAATAGTATAGAGCATGCCAGCTCTTCATAAGAATACAGCATCTGACACATCTATATGTTTCATGTCAACTACCCAGAACTTCCTCTGACATGACAGTGAAATTCAAGGGTCTTACTTCTACACCTGATAGAGGACTTTCTGGCGAGATGTCTTTTTGCTGAATTTAGCCTATCAGAACTTGAACTTCTCACAGAAGCATATCAGTTCTGGTAAAGCTTTCAGTAGGTCAGGTAAAATTCAATTAAAACAGACATTAATTACAGAATTAATTCTGTTTGGAGAAAATGAACTGAACATTATAAAATTCAGTTACTTTGGTATTTATGGGTTTGGATATAAATTATCTTTGCTTTGAGCAGGCAGATATTTGCACTTTTCAGTACCATTTCTTTAGTTCCTGTTCAGTTCCTGTTCTGACAAAAACCCAAACAAATCGCACACCAGGATCACAAATCATCCAGTCTAAACCATTTATCCATATCTTTTGAGAAAAGAAGATTGGAGCACCAGACAACAGCAACATCAGGCCCAAAATATGACTTTGAATGAACATATGCAGTATCTCAGAAGGCAATTTGAAAATAAGCCTTCAGAAGAAGCAATTCCAGCCATTATTTGACCATTTGCAATTTTCTTCTTTGTTAAGCAGAAGTAGCTAAGGGTGCGAAAGAACTTTACAATTGCATTTTCCACTCCCACTTTATTTCCTGCAAACATGCTGATAGGAACATAAAAGGAATCTGTATCTTTAAAATTAAACTTGCTCTTTTTTTAGGAAACTATTTTGAGAAATGCCACTTTAACTGCCAGTTCCTCAAACATATGCTCAAAGACTACCGGAAGACTGTCTTCAGAGATAGGCTAACAATCATAAAATGATGCTGCAAAGTACCCACTTGTGTTTAAACATGCAAACAGTCATTATACATACTTTCTGACTGTGGTTCATAATATCTGTTGGTTTCTGAGCAAAATTGTAGCCAGTTAATAACACATTCATTCTTTATAATATGAAAACCCAGATGGGAGAAGGTTTCTCTCAGTGATGATTGCCATTGTGTGCTTATTAAGTATAGCAGAAAAAAATTCATTAATCAAAACATAATTTGACAAATTCTTGATTATACCAATATGGCTAATTGGAAAATAACAGTCATTCAGGAAAAAAGGTACAAATTTAGAATATGACTTTGCATATTTGATTGTGGTTAATAACAAGCTCAATATAAAATCAAAATACAGGCTTTGGAAAGCTAGATAATTTGTGTTAGACTGCATCAAAAGCAAAGGTATGTTATGGTAAACAGTAATAATCTATTAGTCAACACTGAATAATCAGAATTTTCTCTCTTTGGAGATTTGTGTCATAACTTCAAGCGCTCGAGCAAAAGACTTTTCAAGTGTTGTGGGTTGACCCTCTCTAGATTCCAGGTGCCCACCACAGCTGTCTGTCACTCCCCTTCTTAGCTGGACAGGGGAGAGAACATACATTGAAAGGCTTGTGGGATAGGATAAGGACTGGGGGAGATCACTCACCAGTTACTGTCATGGGCAAGACTCAAGTTGGGGAAATTAATATAACAACAATTAAATCAGACTACGAAACGAGAAATAAAATGAAATCTTATCACACCTTCCCCTTATCCTCCCTTCTTCCCAGGCTCAACCCCATTCCTTATTTTCCCTAATTCATCCTCCCAGCATCACAGGGGGGTGGGAAATGAGGACTGTGGTTAGTTGATCACACCTTGTCTCTGTCACTCCTTCCTCCTGAGAGGGAGGACTCCTCACACTCTTCCCCTGCTCCAGTGTGGGGTCCCTTGCATGGCAGACAGACCTTCATGAACTTCTCCAGTGTGAGTCCTTCCCATGGGCTGCAGTTCTTCACAAACTGCTCCAGTGTGGGTCCCTACTACAGGATGCAGTCCTTCAGGAACAGGTTGCTCCAGAGTGAGTCCCCCATGGGGTCACAACTCCTGCCAGCAAATCTGCTCCACTGTAGGCTCCTCTTTCCATGCAGCCACAGGTCCTGCCAGGAGCCTGCTCCATCATGGGCTTCCCATGGGTTCACCGCCTCCTTTGGGCACTGACCTGATACAGCGTGGGATCTTCCACGGGCTGCAAGTGGATCTCTGCATCCCCATGACCCTCCATAGGCTTCAGAGGGACAACCTGCTGCACCAGGGTCTGTAACATGGGCTGCGGGTGAATCTCTCCCGGCATCTGGAGAATCTCGTCCGCCTTCTTTACCATCCTTGGTGTTAGCAGGACTGTTTTGCTCACATGTTCTCATGCCTCTGTCCAGGCTTCTCTTGCACAGCAGTTTTTTACCCCTTGTAAAATCTGTTATCCCAGAGGTGCTACCACCGTTGATGGGTTCAGCATGGCTAGCAGCAAATCCATCCTGGAGCCAGCTGGCATTGACTCTTTTGGGAATGAGGCAAGCTTCTAGCAGCTTCTCACAGAAGCCACCCCATAATTCCCTCGCTACCAAAACCTTGTCACATAAATACAATACAGCAAGATATTGCTTCAAAGGTTAATTGTTTTCCTAGAATTATTCACAGTGACATTACTTCTGCATGTCCCTACTGATACACACTATTAAAGTAATTTTATTTTTTCATTAAATTTGTAGAGATATAATTGTGTATTTTCAATTGAAGCTTTTTCATTATTATCTGCAGATATGAAAAAGTGTTCCTTTGGCATATTTAAAAGTAATAGGCAAGGGATTCAGTAACATACATTGTTACTTTTGCTTCTAGAGCACTTTGACTCAAGTGGTAAAACACAGTTTATTTGGAGGCTATGGGTAAGAAGTGATTTAAAACATTTTCAAAAAGAAAATTATTAATTGATTAGTGTAAGAAGTTTATCAGCAAAATTGTCTCAATTCTATTGAAAGAGTGATTGTACATTCTGCCATTTGAACTGATGATCTTTTCATAGAATCACAGAATAGAATATCCCGACTTGGAAGGGATTTGCAAGGATCATCAAGTCTAACTCCTGGCCCTGTACAGGACAGTCCCAAGATGTGCCTGAGAGCATTGTCTAAAAGCTTCTTGAACTCTGTCAGGCTGGTGCTGTGACCACTTCCCCGGGGAGCCTGTTCCAGTGCCCAGCCATGCTCTGGGCGAAGAGCCTTTCCCTAATAGCGAACCTAAACCTTCCCTGAGACAATTTCAGGCCTTTCCCTGGGGTGCTATCACTGATTGCCAGAGAGAAAAGATCATTGCCTTCCTCACCACTTCCCCTCACGAGGAAGCTGGAGACTGTGATGAGGCCTCTTCTCAGTCTCTTCTTCTCCAGGCTACACCAGACAACTGACTGCAGCCTCTCCTTGTGTGGCTTTCTATCTGAGCCCTTAACCATCTTCAGAGTCCTCTTTTGGACAGTTTCTAATAGCTTTCTAGTACAAGGAAAATCTTTCTTGATTCTAGAGAAAAGAAAATACAGATGCATTCTCAGATCTGTATAGCTACATTTAAGTCTGTTATGTAGTGTGATAATAAAACATTTCTGGCAAAATAAATTAAGCAGAAAGACACAGGAAGAAAGGTGACAATATTCTGCTTCCTTTCACTTTTTTATCATTAATCATGTTCTCACAAATATTATCTCATTTAGTACTTACATTTCATCAAGATAAATTCTGATAATTTCTAGTCATAGATTATGAAATTCATTAAATTAACAAATGTTCAACTGTTATGCTTTTAGAGTCTGTAATTCATAAAACCTTTTCATTCTCCAGTGTTGTTTGTGATCAATTAGAAAAATGGCAACTTAATTTCTTTACATCTTCCTATTCTTTGCAAAGCATTCCCAGTGTGGAAAAGTGGAAAAGTGTTGGAAGGATTAAAGTTTGGTGTCAAATGCACATGATTAAAATTTTCTATTCTACTTTTTTTTTTTTTTGTCTTTTTATGAATATTATATGAGGTTATGGAGCCCAGTTTCCTGTCTTTTCACCAAAAAAGCCCCCACAGCAGCCTAAAATCAAAGTAGAATCAGACTTATGGCAATGGGGCCCAACCAATGTGATCAGGGTTTTGTTGGTTCACTGAAAAACTAAAATAATTTTCCTAACTTCTTACTGTATCCCTTGAATTTCTTCACCTTTTTCTTCTTCTTTTTTTCTCCTTTTATTTATTCAATGTATTTCTAAGTACTATCACAAACCACACAGAGGAAAGTTTCATGAAGAAGAAAAAATAATTGTTAGTTAAGTGTATCAACTGTCTCAATATGATTCACCCTCTATGGTAGGTTGGCCTGTCTTAAAATGACTTCATTCAAAAAATGTCAAAAACCAGAAGATTTGCATTGGTAAATTCTTAAGCAACTAAAAATTTATTTAAATATCCCAAATAGCAACCTGGAAAGAGTTAGAGCTGTATTTCATATGGCCTCACTTAGTCTCAGTTGTCTGGTTAAGTGTGGGATCCACAAACGCTCCATGAATCGTTTATTTTAAATCTTTATTGTGAACTTGATTTTAAACAAAATGCAACCTAACAAAAGATTCATTGCAACAAAAGGTCAGCCTGAAGCCTGTGCACAAAAAGTCAGTGTTCTATGAAAAATCTGTTACTTACATTAATAAATTGGATTAATGTGAAGATGTAAGGCCTGTATAATTCTATGTTCGTGCAGTGCATATATGTTTTCTAACAAGTAGGCACAAAAAAAGTGATATGCCTGAACTTTGAGCATAGGACAGCACACATAGGTGAACTACATATGTGTGAACCGAATCAGCTGTCTGTACAAGAGCCCAGTTTCGGGGCTTTGGGATTTTTTGTCTTTTTTTTTTTTTTTTTTAATTTTTTGATGCCTTTAATTATGGACAGACTTCATTCTGGTTATTAAGAACCCTCCACCTTTCACTGCTGAACAGTACTTCTATATGCAAAATAAATGCTAGCCCTGTGTAAATTATTTAATAATGAAAAAGTCCTCTGGAGAAGCCTTCTGGTTGAACATCCAGAGTCAGAAAAATCACAGTGTTTATGCATATAAAAATCATTTGGTCATGGTGTTTTCCCTACGTAATGTTTAGATTGTGTACCTTTTCTTTTCATTGCCACAGAAGTTTGAGAGACAGGCTGGCCCTTCCTATGTATCAAATTATTTGCTTGGATGACTACACAAAACATATTAAAAAGTGTAAAGAAAGAGTGTGTCATTAATTATAAGGATTAAAGTTTCAGAGGAATTGAGTGCATTACTGTGGATTATCAAAGGCTTTCTTTTACTTTGAAATGGGTTTTCATTCGCCACTGGAAAACAGAACTTGTAATACCTCCCCAGATCTTACAATAACTTTTAAAATTAAAAAAAAAAAAAAGGATTGTAGGTTACATGAAGTTTAGATACTAGGTATTGAAGTTTTTGGAGGTACATAAAATTTGAAGAATTAAACAAGCGTATTTCATTTGGAAACCTAAAAGATATTAGAATTTTGCATGTGACTTTATAAATAATTTAAAAAGCATAATATTTTTAATTCTTTGATAAATTCGTGCTAATGGATGAAAAATATTTGGAAGCACATTGTGAGATCTTTAGACCTAGACTGACCAGATATTGCAGCTATAATACTGCTAAAATTGCCATTATTAACACGAGGAATACTTCCTTCAAGAATTTGCTGTATGTATTTATTTTTTTATTTTGTTTTGACTAAAACCAGAGAACATAAATTACTTTACCAAAAATATTTTACATTTTTTTTAACTTCAAACTCACTCATTTTTCAGTAGATGAAAACAAGTTTATTGTTTTTAAAGTGTTTTAAAGTTTAAAATGTATTTTTATAAATTCCTGAAAATGAATACTTTGGTTCAGATATTTTTGACAGAATCTTTTGCTTCAGATTTTTTTCTTTTCTTCCTTAAGACTTTTTTTTGTCAAAAGAAGCTCTCCTTCACTTACTCTACAGGTCCTTCCCTTATGATCAGAACACAGAAAACCAACTAGCAGAGGCCCGATAATAACACATAATCTTCCTCAAAAAAGTATTTCAGTTCTATTCTGTTCTCCACTGAGGAATGGGAACATCTTTCCACATTCACATAAAAAAGCAGACAAGAATTTTTTCCCTAACAAATCTTACAGTTTTAATTGTAAAACATGTATTGGAAAGAGTAATAGATGGGTCTGACACTTTTCATATATTCTGGTAATCCATTACATATCCAGTTAGTATGAAGGAGCAATAAAACAAACGAAAATTAGGTCCTAAAGTAGGCCCTCTGGGTTTTTTCTATATATAATCATTTGACCAAAATAACAGAATAAGAAACCAATTTTATTGTTATCTTACAAGTCTGAGTTTGGATGTTAAAAGTAATAATTAGAATTTGTTTTGTGAGTTTGTTACCAACTTCAGTAACTTTTAATTTACTAACCATTCATTTCCATTATCAGTCCTAGCATTGGAGTGTTGACATTTTGCTTTGAACAGGAGAGAATCATCATTAAGGATTTCAATAAGAAAAACATGGACACTCAAGTTGGTTAACTGGGTGGTTAAGAGTGAAAGTGTAGAAAAGGTGTAAGCAATCTTATGTCCCTTCTGCAGATGGGAATCCCAGCTGCTTTAACATCAGAGGAGTCTTTCCTCATAACATTCTGCTCAGATCCCATCTGTGGTGAGGTTCTCCAGCCCCAGTGTTCTTTATATCTTTACAGCATTCTGACAAGTGACCAGATTTGTCAGTGTTTTACCTGTACGACTCTGAACTTTCCAGATGGCACACCGGTGTTCACACAGAGCATTATGCTCTTACACGGTTCCATAGCAGCAGATCTCACAAGAGGGGCGTACAGGTAGCGTTGTCAAAGGCAGCGCATGCTCCTGTCACAGTACGTGCTCGAGTTATCTCACAGCCACTCACACTAATACAGGTCTCTGTAACCAAGGCCTTTGGTTAAACTCTGCCTAGATGCTGCTGTAAATCACTATCTCCTACTGCAGTATTTTCCATGGTGGCCCCTGAGACATTTGCCTAGAATAAAATCTTACCCCAAAGGAAACCCTTCTCCAATGACACATCTCAGAACCTTTTGCCTGGTTTAGCTTTTCTCTGATTCATTCTCTTTCTTGACAGCTGTTAATAAATACTTTTTACTGCTGTCTTTCAAAATTCCCCACTGTTTTCTGGAGTACCCTGTGGTCTAAGAGATCATCTGAAATGTTCATAGCTAAAGACTGTTTTCATCTCTGACCTGCAACCAAAGAAAATACTTTATCTGTGGGAATTTAAGTTCATACTTTGCTCATGTATGTACTCATAAATGAAAGGTGCCAGGATAAGCATGTAATATGTGTACTGAAGTTGTCGTATCACCCACAGCTTTTTGAATTTGCAGATCTTTTCCTTCTCTTTTTTTTTTTCTGTTTTCTGTTATGAAATATCAATAATTTTTCTGTCAAAATGCATATCCACTGATGAGGTTTTAATGAAAATATGTTCATTCAGCTGTACCATCAGTTAATAATTTTCTCTGAAAGATATTTAGTGACATAGATTTAGTAAGTAACTGTAATGAGAAGTTTTAAGTAAGGGCACAGCTAGAAAGAGCACAAAAAATAGATCCTTCTTTGGTGCAATTGGGAGAGTGAGCTAGAGTCCAGACATTTCTGGGGGTGAGTAAATGTTACCTCTAATGCTCTAAACTCATGTTCTGTTACATACACTTGGTTTCTTCCATAACAAAAACTGTGGTAGGAGAACATTTGAAGTAGAGGTGCTCCTCCAAAGCCACCATTTAAATTGGAGTAATCATAACTGCCTTCTGCTGAATTTCAGGTGAACTTCAGAGAAATAATTAATTTGAGGTTATGGAGAGATTCCCTTGGCGTCTTATGACAGATATTGTAGGCAGTCCTGAACATGTGGTCATCTTTACCAATGTCCTGTCTATGGTGAGATCACAAAGATCCTCTTTTGTGTCCAGTATCTGTTATGCCAAAAACTAGCTGAAGTGTCAGCATTTTTTATCCACTCAGCTGTGTGCAGGAGCACACTGCTTGAGTGATCACTTCAGGTCAAAACAAATTCAGTTACAGAAGGAATTTAATCCATTCTTATTGGCAAATATGACTAACTTTGGCTAAAGAGTAGAAATATACAGGTAGCTAGTAGTTCAAAGGGAGCTGGTTGCTGTATGTCAACTTCTCAAGTACAGATATGTCTCTGCGTGATACTTCACGGAGGTAAATAAAGCCTTCAGTTTCCACTTCTAAAATCCAGATTGTTTCTCATTTCCTGTGCATCAAAACTGTAGGAGCAGGGAAAGAGCATCTGTTGCCACTGAAGTGAATCAATCCCACTGATGCTAACTGGGGTACCTGTGCTGTTGGTAGGTGTCCGACTTTTGAAGGCATTATCAATAGAATTCTGATGGGAACTAAGCGATAGAAATACAGGTTTAGATGATGGCAATAGCTCTTCAAGACCCTGAAAACTGTAAAAATAGCAGGTCCTGTGCCCTGGCGTAAAGCAGGTAGCTCATTTAGCCATATCATTTTCAAAAGATGTTTTACAGACCAATTTCAAAGGTATATTTTACTGCTGTTCCAGACCAGAGAAGTAGGGAGGAATGGAGAGTTCCTGCCTAGTCACCTGTATTATTACCTATAATCTTCTTTAGCTGACTATTAGATAACAAATACTCTGCTACATACCATCTCACTCTTATATTGTGCCTCTAGGCTGCAACATGTTGAATACTTGCTTTGATGTTCATATTTTGATGATGGCAGAAGCAAATTAATCTAGGCTGACTTAATTGGAAATTCATACACTTTCCCAGGCAAACTCTCAGACAGGTAGCATAAATGAAGCTGTTTAAGGATTTTCTGACTGTAAAATTGAAAGGCAAAAAAAAGACAGTAATTTTAGCAAGTTACAGAATGTTATGAAATAATAGAAAATGAACTGTCATCACCTCAGTCTTGTTATATTTTAATTCACAGCTGAAATGAGCCCAGACTGCCTCATATATACCAATCAACCTCCTCCACTTCATTCCTGGGCTGATGGTTCAGGAAAACAAGACCCAAGTCTAACCAATGCATAGAAAAGGAAGTATTGTCAAACTTTTGTCTCCAGAGGACTCCTTAGCATTCATGACAGCCAGCTGGGGTATACTGTAAAAAAATGTATCTGCATCCAATGCGGTGCAGAATACTTAGAGAAGCTTTTCTTGAGCCTCTACTAGCCAAGAGTACGTGCTTCAGGAGTTTTAAATCTGATTACTTCATTAGTGACCTATTGCATGTAGCATAGTGCCATCCTGATTCTGTTTTTTGGCATAAATGCATCATTTACTGTTGGCAGGGAAAGGCAATAGACTTGTCATATTGCCACTTTAGGGGAGTAAAGAATGGTGAAGTAGGATTAAATATGCATTTAGGTTAGTATTCATATGTGACCATTAGCACGTGCCCAGGAAAAAGCTAGAAATGGGCAAGAACAACAATTCTTGCTAACACTAGAAATAAACTTCCCTATTATTTTTAGCTCAGGAACATCCTGAATGGGAATGGCAAACCTGGGAGAGGATCGATGATCACAGTTCTTGTGGCTTTCAGTACGGTTTTTTTTTTTAGATTACACAGGAAAGGCATCTCATGACAGCAGTGGGAGATGATAAAAACATAAGTGTCATTTAACATTTGAAAAATAGGTTTTTATCATATCCAGAGACTGCCAGTTGTGTGAAATAAATGAGATGAAAGACAGTGAGATAATAAAACAAAATAAAATACAACTTTGTTATGAAATGAGGTATGAACAAAAAAACCCTAGACCTATTTTAATGGGAAATGTTTTTATGCACAATCCACCTCAAAACTGCCTTAAAAAAAATGAAAAAACACTACAATTGAAACACTAAACTTTCATCAGTCTCCTAACATTCATACCATCAAAAATGGAGTATAAATAACATGGACAAAGGGATCGTAATATTAAGCTGCAAAAAGTGTTTCAAATTTGCCGGATTCAGATGTTCAACTAACATGCCTTTGTAGAAGTATTGGCAAGTCTTAATCAATGACCATGTATAACTTTAAACTGCATATGGTTTTTATGGGAAATAAAAACCAGGCTGTTCTAAAATAAACTGTTTTCCCTTGTGCTGGGAGTGATTTGAAATTATTAACAACTCCTTAAAATAAATTATTCTGGTTCATTTTAGCTTAGAAAAATTGTGAAAACAATTAGATAAAAGTGTACTATGGAGAAGAGTAAATGGGTGAGAGTAATTCAAAGGGACAGGGACACAAAAGTTCTACCTAATAAAATTATATTCATTCCACACCTCCTCTATTCAAGAGTAGGTGCTATAGAAAGTAGCTGAAAAAGATATCTAACGTGTTTCTAAACTTTAAAAAATATATAATTATACATAAATTGAAAATAGTCAGCGTGGAAGTTTATTAGAACACTGCTCGAACTTATGTGGCACAGGGTGGAAAATAACCAGCAGTTAACCAAATTTAATTTCATCTGAACTTCATTACTTGCACTTGTTGTACATAATTTTACTTTACTTGAAGTTATCTGAAACAAGCGTTTCAAATGACAGATTTTCTGAATTTTAAGGTTTTCTTTAATAGTATTGCTTCTTTTCCTATTATTTTCTAAGTTCCTTTACTTTCAGTAGGAATGTTCCTTTGCTTTCCAGGTGGCTTATTTCTAATTAGCAGAGAAAACATAAAGGAAAATTCCCTGGAATAGTCAGAGACAAGACAGAATAAAGAAGTTTTAAGGCATCCACATTTAATATCAGATTGAATAATTAATAATTTTAAATGGCTTTTTGTACAATAAGAAGAGTCTAAGCATTTTCCTTTCTCAGATAATTTTGCTTAAGGATTCCAGTACTGGTCTCTGCTATACAAGTGTCTGCAGGAGCTAAACAAAACCATTTAATTCCTTCTAATCTTTTTAATACTGAAAGCACTAAACCGGACAAACCAAACCATTTAGTTCCTATTAATCTGTTTCATGTTAGAAACCTGTAAAAATACTTTCTATATCAGTTTTAAAAAAATAATATAGTATCTAAATTTATTGAAGGTTAATAAACCTTTCCCCCAGACAACTGTTTATGACTGTGGTTTTTCTGTAGATCAGTGAGAAAGCCTGGAATATCAATTAGGATGTCATTCTATATAACTTATAGGTGTCTGCCACAAGAGAGATTAATTTTTCTTGGAAGGTGTCTCTCTGTTGACTTCAGTGGGAGCCTGGATGACTAGGTTATCTTAGAAATCTCAGCCAATCACTGTTTTAACAGCTTTGGAAGGGATGATCTAAATATTAATTATATCTACGCGCATCAAAAGAAAATGAAACAACAGAGAGTTATTTTCATTAAACCCTGCAAATGGTGAAAGATCCTTAGAATGGGCAGCTAGAAATCCTCTAGTCCATCTGCCTGCTCCAGCTCCTGCACAACAACATGTCTTGGTGCAATGTGTCACAGTTACTGACTGTGTGTGTATCCACTCACGCTGTAAGTGTCGTGAGTCCAGCGTCGACTGGGACTCTGCCTGCACCTTATAATAACCTCTGTGCCTGGACTTGGGCCAAGAATCTGTAGAACATTTCAACAGGTCTTTCTCCCCATCTGGTGTGTTAATTAACCTTTGTTCTATCACGGGCTGCTTCTACGGCTTAGCATTATCATAAGTCTATGGAGAATAAAAATGCTAGCAGTGAAGAGAGGCCGGGGACTGCCAAAGATACATTTAAGTTCCATAAAAACATGATGAAGGACACTCACAATAAAAGCTCTGTCAGTGTAGTTTTATCACCACAATCTGTCACTGCTCCTGGTATACGATAATGTTGAGCTTTTGCAAAAAAAGGAACGAGTTGCAAAGAAAAAGCAGTCTCAATTCCACTTGAAAATTATTGTATTTTGTCACCAAGCAAGCTTGTATGAACTTGAAATTCATCAGATTCTCACAGGAGCAGCTGACATTCCTGAAAAGTGAACACAGAAAGTCAAAGATGCTGCAACAATTAACTGCCTCTTTAATTTGTCAGAAACTTTGAAAATTATTTTCTAGGTCAGTCATAGAGACAAGCTGAATAAGGACCCATCACACAATAACCTGTGTTATCACATAGAATTATCTATAATAATACTATGCACATGAATAAACAATAAAATAAAGTAACTATAGTATTCCATTTCTTTATAATTTGAAAGAAACAGTAACTAGCATATTTAATTACAAGTACAGAAAATAAATACTGATGTGTTGCCCATCACTGTGAGAATATGGCCCATTACAAGAGAGCATTATAAAAGAGACGTTTTATATACATAAGGGATTGCAGCAGGAAACAGACTAATGGGTTTGGACAAAAGAAGAAATTCTGGTGCTAGCTAGAAACATAATACCATATCTTTTGTGTTTTAACTCTAAATATCTTAAGAAAAAAACACATTAATTTTAAGGAAATACATAATCAGGCACTGTTCCATACCTAGGCACAGTGAAATATCCAGGCTAGAAAGAGCTGAAAATAGACCTTTGCATTAATACTCAGAACACCTAACTTTAGCTGATTAAATAAATCCTAGATTCAGAATCTGGTCACACGTGGTGCATATATCAAAGTAAAGAGGTACTGCAGAGGAAAATCCTAACTTGGTTTTGTAATGCCATCTGTCACATTCACTCTCTCTTTCTTTCTATTGAGTATAATGGGAGAATAATTACACTGCTAATTTCATCACTTCAGTAATTAAAATTATATAGAAGAGAGCAAATCCTTGAGGTTCAAAGTTGTCTCCAAAGCAGCATTGAAAAGCTCTTGTTTTCATTCCTCTGCAAAACAGAAGTTTTTTTCTTGTAAGATTTATTCTCATTAATACGTATAATAATGTCTTTTCCGCTTGACTCCATTCAAAAAGGAAAATGCTGAATAAAAAAAGTATTTTTTTTTAATATAACAGTAGATATTTGTGGCTGTAATATCGAAGTAGATTCTTCAAGAAAAAATGTATCCTGCATATTCACAGAACAGAAAGGTTAAAATATTCTTAGGAATGACACATGAGACTACAGCAGAAGTTGAACAGTGAGCAAAGGAAATTAATACTGAAGCCTTAAAGACATATATGTCATTGTCGAGGCGCAAAAAAAGAAGGATCAAATATATATGTATGTATAATATACAGAAAAAAAATGGTAAATATTAGATGCTCTTTTAGGTTTGGAGTGAGAGGAAATAAATACTAGAGTGTATTTAAGTTCCAGAAACAATTTCTAAGCTGTATGATGTTTTCAGTGAAGGCATGTTATGACATTAGAGTCCTTTGTTAGGAGAGATGATCCAAGGGATCTATTCATTGTATGCATTAGTGGGGATTCAATTTCAAATACAGTGCCATGGTACTAAGGAAGTGAGGTAGAATGTAGCATGGGCAATAAGGATCTCATATAATATTCTACTCAAGATTTTTTACTGTGTCTTTCTGCTTGTTTCTTACCTGTAAAATGTCTTTTTTTTTTTTTCTGCACTCATCAGAATAGGTAAGAACTAGTACATGACAGTGAAGTGTTTTTAAATGTAATTTCTTCTTATCCCTGAAGTGGTTGATACTTAAAATAGAAAAAAAAGTTAGACATGGACTTGTAAAATTTTACATTTAAAGTAAGATTGTTTAGTGTTACTGAAACACAAAAGAGTAGATCACCATTCCTTAACTTTTACAATTTTTGTTTAATTAGCCTGGCACAGACAGACCTTTATCTACTACTGAAGCTGGCTGCCACCTTCTCTGGTTTGGGTGAAAATGTCCATGTCTCTGCAGTGAGGACTCACAGGCATTTTAAGACCCTTGAACTATCCTCTTTCCTGAACAGATTAGATCCTGTGCAGATGATATTGAGCTCCTTAAGCTCGGTTTGACAAAATCAACACAAGTTTCATGAATGTGCTTTGGTTTTCACAGCAATGGAGAAATTTTGGGTTGTGAATTTACAGAACCTGAAGACAAAGAGTCTCTTTGGGAATATTATTTACATTGCACAGAATAAAGTAACAAAGGCCAGTATCTCAAAACTATTCTGCAGTTCTTCACATATATGTAAAAAACAATAGCCTTCTTCATCACTTTTGAAACAAATATTTGGAAAAAGTTATATGTTTTGTTGACTGGTTCTCTTTCTTGACTTTTTCAAAAAGGACTGATTGATACAACATTAAAGAGGAATTTACTTTATGAGTACACATGTATAAACAGATGTTCTTTATGTCATAACATAAAAGAAATAGGATTAGTACTTATCAAATCCTGAGGGCAGCATATTACATAGATAAGTGTCTTTCAATACCTTTACAAGACATTTTGATACAATTATCATAACTCTTCATCTTGTTTTGCACTTCTACAGTCACTTACTTTTGTACAGGTATAAAATTTTTCATTTTGAGGTAATTTTAAATATTTTATGCCTTTTGTTGGCAGTAGAATATTTCACTATGCCTCAAAGAATAGAGAATTAAATTAAAACCTATTAACCATTTCCATTAGTCTCAATCATTGTGACAATAGGTCTTTATTTCCAGAGTTGGTGCATGATTCTAGGAAATATGAGAATATTTCATATCTAGAATACACTGCATGAATTTCGCTTAGCACACTGAAAATTTTCATAAATAAAATTAGGCCAACAGTGTGATAAACAGGTGTTTTCCCATTACGTTTTATGTCTTATGGAAGAAATTACTCAACTCATCCTCCTTTTTATTTGGAACTTTTCATCTGTTCTCAGGAAATGACATGCCAGCTATCTTTAGTTTTCCACAGTTTGTATTAATGATCAAATAAGCTGATCAGAATTTATATTTAGCATAGTAATAGAATGGCCTATTTATTTTCTGAATAATTTTCTTACTTCAGAGAAGTCTGCAGCTCATCTGGGGATTAATGACATAACAGAAATGGAATTAATGTAAACAACAAATTTTATAAAATGCACGTAGACAGCTGCTGAGATGGTAACATGGGGAAGGCAGGATAGGAGCTCTGCTTGCTCCTCTGAGTTGTTTAATTTACCACCACTGCTTTAGTATTTATTAAGACATTGTGTTAGTTATTAGTTTTACTGCAGTACTTGGCAGAATGAGTCTCCAAATCATGACTGTTGTTATAAATAATGAGTCAACTCAAACTTCTCAGCAGAATACACAGCACTGATTTACAAACATCACCTATCCCCTTCACTTTTCCTGGAGTGAGGAGAGGCAACTAAAAGGTGATACAGAATAAAGAAGCTGGAGGGCAGGTTGGATTCGGGACTCCTGTTTTTCTTCAGGGAAGTGAAAATTTGAAGGTTGTGATTGCAGCTTCCTGAGTAGGTCTTGCTGTTACCAGTGGTTTCCGTCCCTCTGCAAAAGTTTTCTCCCTGATAGCTGAGTAGTAAATGTGTCATTTCACATCTCTGGTGTGGCCAAGTAGACAATGGGATGTGAACGCTTTATTTCACAACTTTGTTACTTTTAGATTGTTACAAACTCTTGTATGATCTCAGGAATAAAGGTTAGAAAGTACTTTCCTTGTTTTATATCCCGCTTTTCAAGAGCTTGAAAATTACAGGGGGTACTCCATTTGGGATTTTTGAAATAACTGTGAAAAGGAGAAAAACTAGGAAGCCGTGTTGAGCCAGCATACTAAATCTCCTTCAGCGAATTGCGTTAAGGAAGGGAGTGAGGCTGCAGCAATTTTACAGAAAGGATTTGCTTTTCTGATTATTTTTTTCGGTTTCCTTGCTACTTTGTTCCCTTCTGTTATGATGACTATTTTATTTGTAAAGAAAGTTCCCAGTATTTCCAAAGTCTGAAATAAGCTTTTTCATGTAATAAAAGATTGTAAAAACAACGAAAAATACATGAAATAATGTCCGCTGTACAGCAAGCACAATATATCCTAACTACAATTCAAGATAATGCATTTTTATGATGGTGATTACTATTATTTATTATGCAGATTTTTTTTTTCTGTGGTTACCTAATCTGTTTCATATCAGGAATTAACTTGGCCTATACCCTATGCTCTGTTTC
Organism: Cnemophilus loriae; assembly: GCA_013397755.1. NCBI lineage: Eukaryota > Metazoa > Chordata > Aves > Passeriformes > Corvidae > Cnemophilus > Cnemophilus loriae. Next base: position 1,971,443 of record VZTF01009271.1, on the reverse strand, counting down.
ATCATATTAATTTGCAGATAAGCTTACTGGGAAACCTGTCCTTTTTTTTTTAATAGCAAATACACAAATGGGTTGATGAAGCATAAAGTAGAAAGAAAAGAAATTATTTAGAATAAAATTAAGCTTAATGATATAATTCTTTTCTTAACTTCAGCTTGGAGGCATAAATTTTGCTGAATATATAGATGAACAATCGTAATAAAAGAAAAATTGTTTTCAACAAATATAACCAATATATCCATATTATTTTCTCCCTTTTAGAGATCATTAAAGTTGATATTTTCATCTCCAGGTCAAGAAGTAATTAGTAACACATGAAATAAAATCTGAATTTAAATTCCTATTGTCATTGTAGAAAAAAAATAAGAAACCACTTCTATAGAACCCTTCTAAAACTTAACCTCATGTCAGGTGCTAAAGTTATTAACTTCTATAGTTAAACTTATTTCACATTTCAGAGATAATATCTTCCTATATTCTTGTCCCATGTTTAACATATTTAATAGACCTTCAATAATAAGTGCTCCTGATGCTAAACCAGAATATTGATAGTTTCTGAAAAAATTAAAAACAATAAGAGGGAAGGGGAAGGGGAAGGCTTGTGTCCTTCTCCTATGAGACTGTGTGTTAATTTTAGATTTAATTTTCACCAAAGACATCAAGTCTAATTAATGAAATATTCCATTCTCACTACAGTATATAAAAAAACCCTTACAAAAAGACTCTATTTTTTTTTTTTAATTTAGAACAGTTCATGAAAAATTGCATGAGAATTTTATGAGCTTTAACAATCAGTAAGACATATTTTTGTTAACTTTCCTTTTTTTTAAAAAGAGTATTGTTAATCGATGTTTTTAATAGTATTGGTAATAGAATATGGAATATACCACTACAACTTGATCAGGCTGGTATAGCATATCAGTGTAAATTTTGACCTGAATTTCTGTGGTAACAAAAAAACCTCTCAACTTTTAGCGTGCAATTTGATGTGAAAGCTGTGCAACCTGAAGGCTAGCTGTTGCAGAAGAGGGCACTGTCCACTTTTGATGCTGGCCACACGTTTCTTCCTCTCCCTTTTATTTGGTGGCAGAACAAAATCTTGCCTGGATGGTTGGTGAACCATTCAGGAAGCTAAATAGCATAAACGGGTTTCTTGTCTTTTTTGTTTCATAGTGATTTTGTGTGACTTAAGTCCCTAAATGGACTCACTGAAGGTTCCAACCAGAGAAGAACTTGGGATTAAAGGAGGTGAGGGCAGAAGAGGTCTTTTTATTTTTATAGTAGAAACACAGAAGAAAAATGGTTTGAAGAGATCACTGACCGTGTTCCAGCCCAGCCTCTCGCTCACAGGAACAGGTTGGGAGTAGCTAGTCAGTAGATTGGCAGTAACATCAGCCAACACTTTTTGTTAAAGGAGCACAAGGTGATTGCACCAGTATTTGAGACGCTTACTCAGTGGCAGAGAGCCCAGCATTGAATCACGAGGTTCCCAGTCCTGCTTGTGCAGCAGTTCTGTGTCACACACAGCCTTGCTGAAACTCTATGGCTACAACTACACATTTTACTCTTCTGTGCATTAGTGCATCTAGACAGTAAATGCAAATTCATCTATACTGAGGACATAATCAACAATACTGAGGAAATAACCAACAATACTTAGGAAACAGAGAATCTTTTGAAGAAGGAGCTTACAAATCTAAAAAGAAGTCCTTACAATGAGTTATATCCCATCCATTCTCACCATTCAGCCCTGATGCTTTTTCCCTTCTCAAGGCAGTTTTTGCAGGAATAGATAGGGAATGCCTCTATTTAGCTTATCTTCTTGCTTCAGGGCATTTGTGTGAAAGCTACATTATGGGAGGGAAAAAACATAGCCATTATTACTGCTATCATATATCTAGGATTATTTTCTGGGGAAGTTTCTTTTTTTCATGACTTAAATCCAACCATGAAATCTTAGCTCCACGTGAGTCTTCTTTGTAATTTATATGTAAGATAATTTTGGTGCTAATCACTGTACCTGATCCTCCTTGTCTTCTGCATTTAGACAAGCAACCTATGCACTAGTGATTTTTCTATCTTCCCCTCTGAAGAAACACACATATATATGTAGAAATAAATTGTGTTAAAATATTTTGTAACGGACAGACTATATGGAAATATTTTCTAGAGACAATTAATGTTTGTGCTATTGTGCTGGTACAGTAGATGACCTCTGTGATTATACATAATGTATCTTTCAGGCATAGAGCTTTGCTTCACTTTATTTATGTTCCTCTCAGACTGGCTGCATATAACAAGCATTCTTTCTTGCTAATTAACTCCAGTGATCCCTTTAAGTCCTGATTAAATTCTATTATTAAATTATTAAGACCTTTCCCTAGTGTTCCAGAGTTTTTTTCCCTCTAATTTTGAATGACTTCTTGAAGCAATAAATAACCTTATGAAATAATTTTTCTCTTTTTTTCTTATGCACATATTTCAAGACTGTCAGGCTGGCAAAGTATTAGAGTTAGAGCTTATAAAACAAGGGATTTCACTTGGAATAACTCTGAAAGATGCTTATAGTGATATTTTCATACTCTAAGTTATCTATTGTTACCCAATGGATTGCAGTAGTTTTAATTACTTGACATTGAAGCAAAAAATCCTACAAAAAACTCAAAGAAACTTCCTTTCAAATATATGCGACACTTCATGCTGCAGAATTATTTGATGCAAGAGAGATAAGTTTTTGAAAGAGAGATACATATTACACTATGATTTATTCTATTTTTTCATGCTTTGATTATCTGATGTCTTTGTAGAAAGCAAGAGTTTGCATGCATATAAGGGAGAAATAAAAGACACAAGTGCAGCCTGACAGGACTCTCTCACACATACGTTTATGCACACGTGCACACGCGTACTTATTGCCACTCATATATGCTGTATCTTATATATTTCTCTGATTCCTTCATTAACGTAAAAAGAAAATACTAGTAGGTAATAAACAGGTCATCGAAATGGTAAGATTAGTTAGTGCTGAGGAGGGAAATCAGAGATGTTTAACAAAAAAGTTTTAAAATTCAAAAGAGTGACATCATTTAGTGCAAAGTAGATATGTTATATAAAAGTAAGTGTTTTATTTTCCATTATGCATAGACCTCTGCAAAAACAGATATTCTGATTGACTGCATCAAAAACTGGGAAAAAATGCTCAAAACCTGGGGATTAAAAACCATACGGATTATATTTTTTTTGTTTTAAAAACTTCATTTTAGCATCTTTAAAATGTTGCTTTTTTAAATAAGCCCAGTAATTATAAATGGAAAAAGATTCAAGTTTTTTTCAAGTAAATGAAGCTTACATTGATATGTAAGTTTTTATATCCATATCGATGAGACTAAGCCATTTTTTTAAGAACAGTTGCTTTTCTGGTTGTTCTGTCTTAAAATTTTTGTTTTATCTACACTAAATGCCCTGCTGTAAACTTTGGCTTTTGAAGTTCAGGTTTGCCTTTGTGAAGTAAGCACAACTGAAACCCCATGTACACATTTAAAACAGTAATAGGATGTGACAACACAACATGATTCAATCATGTCAGAAGATGAGAGTTGTGTACAGAGATCGGTGGTGCATTTTTTTCTTCTTTCCGAATGGCCGTTGCGTTTAGCAGTTTTCATTGAAGCAGGTGACCTCTTTAGCCTCATATAAAAGTAGAAGAAGCAAATTCTGGTTTGTTGGAGTAACTGGGTCTTAGAGAAGGCTGAATATGTGTAGTGTTATAAAGTATAAGTCTTATTGTAAAGAATGACCTTCTAATTATATAAATGATAAAATATCTCACATTGCAACATCCAAATACTTATTTATCTTTGTCTCTTGCTGTTTTTTTGGCTCTCTCTCACTTTTGATTTTATTTTTAGTTATTATCTTTTGCTTTGGCCTAACAACCATGCTATACATTTAATCAGGCCTAACAGCCATGCATTATATTTTATAATTCACACTGAGAGTTCAAGTGACCAAGGCTATAAAAACAGAAATACACTTCAAATAACCCCAGGAAACATTTCATTCCCTTCATAATATCTTCCATGTTTACACTATGGTGGTATTTTCCTGCTGCTCCACACTGCCAGTGATAACACCTCTTCTGTTTAGCAGTAAATTGAAGATATAGGAAACAAAGTTTCATTTGGTCAGCCTTTATCTGCTTCAGAAAAGAAAGATTAAGCAAATAATGGTTTATTCAGTATCCTGTCATTATTACGCCTCCCAGCCCAGGAAAATTCATAAACTGATTTGCATCTCAGACAGTTTTTTATGGTACAGTCATGAATTGATTGTGTTTGAGCGAGGTTTGAAGCACAAGCTGATGAAGAATCAGTAAATATATACTGGAAAATATTAAGCATCTCAACATATCAGCTCCAGAGATCACACTGAATATCAAAATGGTATAACATGCTTAACTTAAATAAGATATAATTTATTTTCATGGAATGGTAAAATCACAGAATCACGGAATCACAGAACCACAGAATGGGTTCAGGTTGGGAGGGACCTTAAAGATTGTCTAGTTCCAACTCCCCTGCCATAGGCAGCAACACCTTCCACTGCACCCAGTTTCTCAAAACCTAGGTACTTTCCTAGATACTCGTGAAAAAACCAGTGGTTTCCTGTAAATATGTTGAGCTGTTAGAAAACCAAATAGAAAACAGTTTACAATTGCAGAAACCACAAGTTTTATGTGAATGTCTTGCAAAATGCTTTGCAGAGATTGAAAAATTTTACTCATAAAACCCCCGACATCTTTTATTACAAAATAACAACAAAAACGTTAAGTAAGCAAATGACAGGAAATTAAATCAAAGATTGGAAAAAAAAGAAGCATATTTTGAGGAGGTTTTGGCAAAGGAATTGAAAATATAAACAATAAAAATGTACAAGATATGACTTATTAACTAGCAAACAATGTATTCAACTTATTAGACTGCTTTACATATGTAGAATGTGGCTTCTGGAAAGCAATTTTGGTTTTTTTTCCTTACTTTTAACACATAAAACCAATGAATTGAACTACTCCAGACAGATTGTATTGACTTCAGTGTCATTCTACTGGGAGTAGACTGCCTTGTAATATTGCAGAATGAATGAACCTCCCTGGATCTATAATTGCTAACATCCTTCTGTGTAAATCCCTCTTTGGGGCTTTTGGGTTTAGTTTAACCTTAAAATTATTTTATCTTTTGTAAAAGTTAACACTACGGTGAATTTTCTTCTAGACCTTGAAGAACAAGGATTTTTTTTTTTTCTTTTGTGATCATATGTTTAAAATGTAGTCTTTTGAAATATTACCTTCAGTTAAAATTTATTCACATTCCTATAGAACACAGGTAGTTCATTACTATCTTTTTGAAAGGGCAACATAGTTAAACCTGCTTTTCAAAAAACAAGCAACTGTATTTGAAATTAACAGTTAATAATGATGGAAACAGTTTTCATTTACGATAGCCTGTTGCGCTTATGCCTCCATAGATCTTCTGTTAGAAGCAGAAGAAACTACTTGTTTTCAGTTGAAGCAGATATTTTCAGCTGGTTTTAGTTGAGAGAAATATGGCAGACCACACGTGTGAAGAAATACTGCACTCTATTGGCAGATTGTATTCTACAGGTGTCAACTAGACCATTTATTTAAGCTCCTATATTTTATTCAGTAAGAGTAAAAATTCAAGTTCTGGGGCTGGATTGAAGAATTCTGAAGAGGAAATAAATTTCTACAGATACAACTTCTTAACAGAACATTTGAAATTATCTCTTTTGCAAAATATTTTGGTTTGAGATATGTAAAAGTTCCTTTTCTGTTTCAACTTATTTTATTAAATCATATCATGTCCTCATATTTGCAACATATTTCAATTTGGGCCTGGACTCATGGAAGAAAGTCTTGTAAAAAAGTGTAGTTTCAAAAATTTTCTACCAAAGGGAAGTGTTTCAAATATCTCCAGCAGGAATTTTAGCCTGTAAAATAAGTGAAGCAACTGAACTGTCTTCTTAGCAGTATACCTGTTTCTACCAGTCCTAGGAATCCAAGTCCTAAACCAGACAGCTAAACTGGGAACATGAACTTTGGAGTTTGCTGTGGTAATTGATGTTTTTGGCATATCCTATCATAAACTATTAGCGCAAAATTTTGTGGAGATTTTAGGGATTGCTTAAGACGAGAGGTTTGATAACAATTATATTAATTACTCGCTCCATGATGCTAACCTTATCTTTTACAGAAAATTATAGCAATAGTGTTGTATATCGTGCTGATAAGGAAAATCTTTTATGTTCTAGAGTGTTTTATTCTAGCTCTAGGATAAAGCTATAAAACAAAGCAGAATTTTTCTAGCTTTCCCAAACTGTGAACGAGATGCCCTATATTACATAAAAGGTACCCCCAAGGCAGCATATAAATGTATTCCAAATCACAAAATGCATCAGTTTTACTGAATTTAGAATTAATCAAGAACATCTGTTTTTCCACAGTTGAATGGTAGCACGTGCTAGCTCAACATAATCATGAAGCAAAACCCTGTTAAGACATCTACAAGCAAAACCGCAGATTGTTTTAAATTCATGCATGCAAGCGGTCTCATAGTCTGGACGTGGCTAAGTGCTTTACTGCCTCGTTTTCATTAATTCATGTGATCCAGGACCTTATCTTAGGTTCTGCTTGTGGAAATTATGAAACTACAAGTCTGACTTTGAGAAATGCAGAATCTAATGGAGAAAACTGTAAAATAACATCGTTCATAAGCACAGCAGTATTGGGGATGCTTAATAATCTCTTCTTGTTGCTTTTTCTTTATAATTAATTTTAGCAAGAGAGATATTCTGGCAAAATATAGTTTCAATTATCCAACTTAGATATAACTCCTGGCTATAGGAAGTTGTGGCTATTCTGAAAGTTTCTCTTTCAGGAAATACAGCTTATTTTTAGTACATCTCAGGAAAAAAAGTATATAATACTAGTATATTTGCAACTACTTCCTGATTTTTGAAAGACATTTTGAATAAAATTGCTTTCAATCTGGCTGCTTAATAAGGCAGAATAATAAATGCTTTGTAGATCTCCACAGTTCTAAGGATACTGCTAAGAAAAGGGATGTAAAAAAATTGTCATTGGCAGAATAGTTTGCTTGAAATCTCTTAATGAGCAAAATCTTCAGCTTTCCTTCAGCCTCCTGCATTACATGCTAAAGTTCTGAAAAATTTCAGAAGAGGAAATTGAAATTTCTTTCCAGGTTTGACTCCTGAGGAGTACAATATTCACGCTGAGATTAGGCACTGGGAGGAGCAGACTGTAACATACCCTAAGTGCAGAAGTGTCTTTGAAGGGAAACCAGAATGCCTTGGAAGAGAAAATGGAGATTTCTCCTTCAGCATGTCCACATCCTACTACAATATAGAGTCAGGATATAATTTCAGTGTGTGTGAAATACAGAGTTGAGAAACGTTTCTGAGTTAGGGTTTTTTAGATATAGTTTTCAACTGAAAGTATGTTTGAAATAGTTCTCATCTGGACAAGAAGGGAGATTACTATAGTGGAAACCCCTTTTTTTAAAAGACCCTGCAGACAGATAAAGAGCTATGTGCAAAGATGTGAAGTAATACGTATAATATTAATGATCACAGAATCACAGATTCATTTTAGGCTGGAAAAGACCTCTAAAATGATCGAGTCCAGCCTTTGACCAACCACTGTCTTGTCAGCTAGAGCATGGCACTAAATGTCACATAAGGTCAAAACGACATGTTCTTTACCTTCAAAATAATGGAACATCTTTTCATTGAATGTAGCTCCAGGAGCTGTAGGTCATGTTGTATCTTTTCCCTCAAATGAAAGAGGTCAAAAGTTCTATTTGACCGACGTGAAGGTCCACTGTTGTATGTCTAAACTTCATTCAGCTGGATGTGTACATCAGCTGATACAATTATTGTGAATTCAAGGAACTCATCCAGAAAAATTCTTGGCCAAGGACACGTATATTTTACATCTTCTACACTCATATAACAGAAGATGAATCAAATTTCATGAATGTGTATTTCATTTATTTGGGTGTAACTAGAAAACCAGAATGACCTGCTTATATATTTATGTTTGGACTGACAGAGGAATTTCAGTTTAGTATGTAGGCAAAATTAGTCACTAAACTTTAACTGCTGTTCACTCAAACTACTTTTCTCCCTATTATAGAAGAAAATAATTTGTTTGCCTTTTCCTAGAATTTTGATCAATATCAATTTGCTGAGATTTCCTGGTTAAATTTAATTCCTGTCTTCTTAGTTTTGTTATAACATCATATCAATGTCTTCTGCATTTTTTTTAAAGAATAAATTATTTGATTTGGTTTTTTTCAGTTATATGATGTTAGACACTGAGCAGGGTTTCTGTTGCTATATTTTTCAAGTTTCAAAGAATATAAAATATTTTGGGTTTATTTTCGTTGGGGAACTTTCCTTATATTTGGCTTATTTAGGATAACACTTCATTGGGATAATGTTTCTTTAATTAGATGAGTTGGAAATTCTAGAGGTGCTTTTTCCTTCAGTGACTCTTCTGTATAAATCAGTTTGCAAATGAAATGTGAAATTCTTGGGTTTCTCTGATCTTTTTTACTGAATACTTTAATGTCTGTTGGATTTTATAATCCGTGCAAGCACGATATTTTTTCACAGCAGCTTCCTCTTTTTCTTCTTGTACAAATCGCATATGAAATGAAATAAACTGATTCTCAACTGATTCTGCGTATTGCCTACTGACGGAGTGACAGCCTATTTACACCTTATTTAAAATTAAATTAATACAGCCTGTATTGTGAAGTTCACTATTGCTTTGTGGTATTAAATTCAGTTAACTAGGTCTCACTCGCCAAGGTGAGCAAAGACAATTCAAACTTTAAATTTAAAAAGATAACAATGACTTAAGAAAAGACAAAAACAAAATCAAGGTTTGATGGTATGATGTAAGTTATTTCATCAGATGAAATTCTTATGGAAGTATATATTTCAAATATTTTAAAACCAATATCCAACTCTTCTGGTTATTCAGAGTTACATGAAGCAACCTGCTGAAAACGTCAGTGCTAAGGCACTGGAAACAGGGAAACGAACACAAAACTCAAGCCAAGAAACATGAGAACAAGTCATTTTCTTGCTTCTTCTAGAAGCCTCAGTGTAGGCTAAATGATCTGTGGCTTCGTTATTCACCAGGACTGTGGATCTGGATCTGGATCAGTTTGTGGTAGACCCCACCACTGATGTAGCATCTTTTTGAAACATCAGTGTTTATGGATATGTTAGTATTCCTATTCTGTAATGTCATTCCTAGGCTGAATTCTAGTTCCTTTTGAATGCCAATCATAGAACATCAACAAGGCTTTTCTTCTTAAGATGCCTAGACAGATTATAATTCCAGAGCTTTAGCTGTTAGATAATTCTACTGCTTCTACTCGTAAGCACATCCATATTTTTCCATGTTTTACATTAATGGAAGTCAGTGGGTGTTCCAGGGTGCACAGAAACAGTTGAAATAATTAGAAAGCAATTTCCACATGATTCTCCTCCTCTCCATGGAGCATTCAACAGAATTTCCTTAAAGCATGTATTTAGAAAAGAGAACATTGCTCTGCTAGGATTGTAAAAATTGCTAGCTTTCACAAAACTCTAGGAATCATAATATTTTCCATTTACCGTTCACTTAGATAACATATCAGTCATAGTGAGAGAGTGGTTTTCTTTTCCATCTTCATTTTCCCCTACACATATAATTTCCACAAAACTGTAATACACTCAAAAGCTTACTAACAAAATAGACAATAGTTGTTTGAAAAGTGTTGCCATTTTACAGTATTTTTATCTTTCTCAAAACTGTAGATTATTTCAGAAGGAAATACCAGCCATTTTCATGACTAAACAGTTTTAGAGATGCTTTTGGACTTGAAGGGAATAGGCAATTGCCCCAGGTTCCCTTTCAGTTTGCCTCAAGGCTGTGTGAGATAAGATGTAATCAAATATGCAAGCAGAGAGGAGGGAAGGTCTCCTACCTTCCCTCCCTCTTAAATCTCCACAACTGTATTGTAGACTCTGGTCATCGTGTTCCATTTAATTAAAATGGATATGGAAAATAAATGCTTTCGTAAAAATAGAAAAATAGCAGAAGTTAAGGAATAATGAGGAATTGCTCTTTTATTGTCTGAAAAAACAGATTCAGTACAAGAACTGTGTCCTATTGTCATTGTCCTTGCCCTTGTAGAACTTGGGTATTTGTTTATTTTTTCGGTTCTGATCTTGAATGGCTTTTCCTTCACACCACAAAACAATGATGTGGTAAAAACTACTTGTACGAATTCTTTGCTGACATAGTAATAGGCTTTGCTTACATTCGTGACCTCAAGAAGTGACTGTCCCACAAATGTCCCTGAATTGATAACAGCTTTTTTTTTCTCTTTTCCTATTGTAACATTTTTAATAGCTGTTTATTAAAGTATATTTCTGAATACATATTTATCCTTAGAGTGCTTGCTTTCCCTGCTTTCAAGTGCTCCGCTTTTTATTGTCCTGAGCTTCTGCAGTAATATAATGATGATAACCTTGATTTTTTGTTGTTTCTCCAAGTGTCTCATATTTTAACTCACTGAGTACTGCAGAAGCCAAGGACTACTGTGCTTTACTCAGGAGGTGAATCTAGAGTGCAATAGAATTTCAGCAAATTGTATGAAATGTCTCACTTACTGACTATATTCATGCTGCCAAGTTATGCTCAGACCTAAAATGTAACATCTGAAAATCATGAGGGTCGTTGCTGTTTCCTAAAGGTCTTTAAAAATGTGCAGAATAGCTGACACTTATAAAAGAAATCCAGAGAAGAAAAAGAGCAAGAGAGAAAGCTCTGGGTCGTAATTACCCACACTGTTTAATAGTTGTCTCCTCATCTCTGACTTTGAACTACTACAAATACTACATCTACCACAAGCGCTAAAAGCTCTGAGCAGCATGTGAGCCAATTGGTGCTGTTTGGTCTTTACTTTTACTTAGCAGAGCAGAGACTATCTTTTGTAATATCATTCTTGTTTATATCGTCATCAGGCTTGCATTCTTGCTTCAGTCTTTCTAGACAATGAATGAAAGATGAATCTAAAAACTGACGAGGAATACAACTATTTTATAGAAAGCATGAGGAAAGTTGTGTGAGACAGTATTCCATTCACAGCTTGTGCTTCAGTCTGGATTTGGAAAGGCCCTCATGTACACTCTTAGCTTGAATCCCTCTGAAGTCAATATATTTACATGTGCATAATATCTGTGGTTGTTATTTCACTGTGTTTTTCCAGTGCATCTGAAGGACATACGCTAGGGAAAAACAGGGGAGTATCTATAGAAACATTACCAGTCACCTTTGTCTCAGCCCAACAACTGCAGCACAGCACAGAGTGCACTTGGGGATGGCACATGAGGGGTTATTGCTTAGAGATGCAATGGCCCTGCTCTTTCCCAGAGACTGTGGCATGTGAATGAGCGGTATCTCCCAGGAGCAATTCATATGATGGCAAAATTGTCTCCCCAATCGTACGCTCCAGAGCTTAGTGCCATGTACGGAGGGGGATGCAACAGCACTGTTTCTTTCTCACTGCACTTCAAGGAGCTCTGTCAGGCATGTCATGCTGCAACCTCTGCATCCCCCTAGGTAAGTCCCTGTGTCAAAAGCAAGAGTTTTTTCCCAAAGTGTTTTAGTTTAGAGGTGCTCTAATCAGATCACATCCAATGTTTAAATCACCTTAAACCCAATACAATTCAAGCTAGATACCTGAATTTTACCACGCCTTTCCACTTGCCTGGAGCTTGCCTCAGACGTGTTAGTGTGAGTAAAGAATAAAGGCACCAGAGCTTGCTGTGGCTTTGTATTCCTTCATGATATACAAACTGCTCTTACTAATAACAGGAGGAAATTACATCTGGTGAATCTCTGTTAATGGCATTAGTGAGGGGCTAATTTGGCATGGTAATTTTCACTGGGGACCTGTCGAAATTTGCACAGAAGGAAGTCCTGTTGTTCAGCACTGCTTCGAATGTCTTTGCTGAAGAATTAAGGCAAAGCCTTTCCTTCCTACCCTGATTTGTTTTTCCTTTAGAAGGAATAGGGCCATTTATTGTCATCCATGGAGGTTACTGCTCTAGAAAGCTAAGAAAGAACATTTCATCAGAGAAAACAAATACACTTGTAGAAACAACAGTGAAATTTGATAACCTTCTAATCTATTTATCAAAGGGCCCGCAGTTCCATTTCAAGGCAAGTGAAGGAGTACTTGCTGAAACCAGCAAATGAACCTACCTCCAAAGAGCTGAGATAGCTAAAAAGGGAGAAAGAAACAAGCGCAAAACTGTTAGCACCTGCCAACTCTTATTAAGAGATTAGAATGCCTAAAAAGACAGAGAGGAGCTCAATATTTCCTTTTAAGTTTCTCTTGCCTGATTTCTCATGCATGCTGCTGTGCACCGCAGTGAAACAAACAGGTCACGTTTCAGCTCCTCAGAGCTGCAAAAGCACTTTATGGCACAAATAGCGAGTAGCTTCTCTTCAGACTTTGTAAGATTTCTTTAAAAAATGTATCTGTGCCCAAGTGATTGACTCTTAGGAAACTGAGTGAGGCAAGAAACTTACTTCTCAGTGTGACAGTAGAGTTGCTTTACACATGAATGCTCAGTGATTTAGGAATTGTTCTGAGTTACACTGAAATATCCTAAAATTTCAACAAGTTTCCTCTTTAATCAGTGGAAAACACAGTTTACAAATAGGCTTCTTGTGAAACTGTGATGAAAGCAGCACTGCTAGTCATGCAGATCAGAGAGCATAAATCCCAGTGAAGCTGACAGGAATACAGACAAATGCTTTAAAATGGAGAAGCTATTTCTGGCAGAAATGGGGGGCCTGCTCCACCTGTGAAATGCTAAAACTTGCAGGGAAAAAGGCCTGCAACTGCCAGAGTGTGAACCACATGCCTTCTGAGAAAGGAGAGTCAGGTGGCCAGTTGCATTTGTTGCTTCATCACTCTTCAGTTTAACCAGAAATTCGACCAAACAAGGGCTGAGGAAAAACTGTTCATTTGTAGAAAGAAGAGGGTTAGTGCCCTGAGCTGCCTGGAGAGATGCAGTCTGCCCCTGCCTGGGAGTAGGAAAAGGGCAGGGTTAAGGAGAGCAGTGCAACCAAATAACAGAGAAGTGGGGTCTTCACCACTCTCATAGCACCCATGGCTAGGGCAGGACCAGGCAAACCTGCAAGGCTGTTATCCTCAGATGGACAGGGAGATATGAACCTTTCCTTCCTTAGCTGTCTTCCCCTAGTCAGAAGCCAGGCACCCAGGAAGAGCTCCAGGCTCTTACTGATTAGGCTAACATGACCAGTCCTAAATTTTATTGCATTTGGCCCATTTAAAAAAAAAAACAAACAAAAAAAACCAAAACAAACAAACAAGAAAACATAGCTAGTGACTTCTGCCCTCATAAGACACCACTTGGAGTACTGCATTCAAGTCTAGGGTCCTTAGCACAAGACATGGACTTGTTAGAGTGGTTCTGGAGGAGCCACAAAGATAAACAGAGGGATGAAACACCTCTTCCACAAAGACAAACTGAGAGACCTGGGGATCTTCAGTCTGGAGAAGAGAAGACTTTGGGGAGATCTCATTGTGGTATTTCATTACCTTAAGGAGGCTTATAAAAAGGAGGGAGAGAGAGCTTTTATATGCACAGATAGTGACAGGGCAAGGGATAATAATTTTAAACTGAAAGAGGGTAGGTTTAGATTAGACAATAGGAAAAAAGCCTTTAGTGAGAGGGTGGTGAAGCACTGGAGCAGCTTGCCCAGAGAAGTTGTGGATGCCCCATCCCTAGAAGCATTCAAGGCCAGGTTGGATGGAGCCTTGAGGAACCTGATCTAGTGGGTGGCATCTCTGCCCATTGTAGAGGGGTTGGAACTAGATGGTCTTTAAGGTCCCTTGCAACCCTCACCGTTCTATGCTTCTAAGAACCTAGGTGAATAGAGATGTCCTTGAATAGATCTTCCCTTCCCTTACCAAAATTGTTATAGTGTGTTTTGGTTTTTTTGTTTCGTTTTGTTTCCTTTTGTTTTTTTTAGCTCTGAGACTGTTACTTGTTCAGTTTTGCTTGAAAGTGCAGATAATAAATACAGAATATGTAAGACACTGACTGACCAGAGATTGCACCCAGGTATAAAATGCACTTACTCAGAAAATGTTGATGCATTTTATGAAGCATCCTAACAATACTGGGAGCTGAAATTTATCCATTGTGTTTGAATTAAGAAGCCAATGTGAAAACAGTTTTGGTATACACAGCATTTTAACTCCAGTTAGTTTCCCCAGTTCCTGTTCTAATCTTTGAAGTCGTACTACAAAAGAAGACTTAACTCTCAACTTTCTCACTGGTCCTGTAGGGCTGAGATAAACCAAAGTACAGACCACTTTAGGAGAAAAAGTGAACCTGACCTTCTTTAGAATGGAGACAGCATATGGGACAAAGCAAAACATTTTATAACTTCATTGAGTCTCCTGGATGCATTTACACAAATGTCCCTTTGCACATTCTGATTCGTTTTTTAAATTACATTGCATAATGATACTGCATATTCATTACAGGAATGTGAAAGTTTCTCTACAGCCCCCTTAGTTCAGGTCTATTCAATGACAAAACATCAGTAAGCACCTGGATGTGTGTTGCAATCCCATAATTGCATAATAGCTTAGACACAATATGGTCCTCAAAGACGAGCAATGATATATTTATTTCCTAGGATGTCTCATTTTTTATTTAAAGCAAACCCATATTTTACCACAAGAAAAATTTACAATTAATTGTTAATTTAATGGACATTATTGATCTAAGCTCCAAAAGGATTTAGTGGGGTTTTTTTATTAAATTTGCTTTCCATCACCTTGTGTTCATTTTAATTAATTACATTGTGTGCCCTCAGAACTTTTGTGTTTAATTAGAATACAGCAGAGAAAGATTTTCCTTTAAAATCTTGCGTTATCTCGTATATGCTTATTTATGGAAAAGCTTTTGTGAGTGGATATAGAGCAGCTCAGTCACTGTGAATGAAGTAGAAATAGAACCCTTTGTGTATATATGCATTATTTTAATGGATTCATATTAGTGTCTCATATTCACATTTATTGACCTTTTACTCTCTACTACTGTTTGCGTATTTGTCAAACACTTTTCATGTCTTCCTGTGTGTGGTGAGAGTTACCCAATGCTGACACTGCCTTTGAAAATTTGAATTCAAATGTATAAAGTATCTACACAGAGCTGCAAAACACTGGAAATTATTAACATTAAACTGTTATAATTAATTTCCATGAAGGAATTATGTTTTAAAGTAACAGCATGATGCAACACGTGATTGGTAGTAACAAACTCTTTATCCTGCCTTGTCTTTTACCAATGCTGGCTTCTCTGCTCTTTGGAAACTTCCCCAACCTTCACATTTTTTTCTCACCTTTTTTACAGAAATAGACGAACAACTTTTGGAAACGACTATATAAATCTAACAAATCTTGTGACTGCTGCCATATTTTACAATTTCTATCAGAGTCCATAAAATATAGCGTTTTCTTTGAAATTTGCAACTGTACTGGTTTGAGAATAATCAAGTTATTTGACTATACAAGAAACTCCTCTCTTCTTAAAAAGTGTCTATTTGTAATTTGTAGAAGAGCTTAGGGAATATGTTTAAATTTGCTCTCCACCACCTCGAACTTTTTGAATAGTAACTATACATGGATTCAGACCTTTTTTATCACTACATAAAGAAAAAAAAACCCTCTTTTTAAAAAAAATTTCTGAAAAAAAGGGAAAGAAAACTGATGTATCAGGCAAAAAAATGTAGTAAATTACTTTCTCTGAACATGACAGCCAACTATATATAAGTAAGAATAAATATCAAGTGATAGTCTCTGAAGTTTAGAGGGTCTAATAGCAATCCAATGATATCTAAATGGAAGTCATTAGGAAGACAAATACAAGCTCTTTACAGCAAAAAGATAACAGGCATAACTTAAAACAAGGTATTCCAAAATATAATCAGGAACTATTTTTCTCCCATGATGACCATCACGAGTGGTACAGGGAGACTATGCAGGCTCCATCCTCGATCAGGAGGTTCAAGAAAAATCCCTGAGCAACATACTCTCATCCCACAAGTGGCTCTGGTTTGGGTAGAGGGGTGCTCTAGAAATCTCCCGAGGCCCTTTCACACCTGGACTATCCAATGAATCTATTTCATGATTCTCCAGACCTGTTCCAAAACCACCATATCATATAGCTTTTAGAGAGCTTTTTTGTAACAAAAGCATCTCTTCATTCAGTACATGTCTTATTGCTCACAAACGTTGTTGAAGTCAGATCCTCTATTTGATTCTCCATTTTATGAAAGTGAATCTTGAACATACTGTTTTATAAGAGTACACGATAATTAATCTAGTTTTGTGATTTTCTCAGTCTCAGTCTTGAGTTTTCAAATGTTTGGAATTGGTAATGTTAAAACATGACTTTGCATACTCTTAAAAAGACACGACTCCGTGACAGCACTGTCTTTTGTTAGACAAAGGAAACACAAATCAGTCAGTCAATCAATCAGTCAACCAATCAGTCAGTCAATCAATCATATAAGTTAGTGATTTGTTCTGTAGTTCAGTAAAGGAAGGATTTAAGTAATAATGTCTGTAGAACTTTTGAGAACTGTTAAACAATTTTGAATTTACACAAAATTGATGAATACAGGTAAAGCAATTAATCATAATATAAATCAATTAATCATAGATGTTAGAGTGTATAAAGAGAAAAATATTGCTCTTGTTTTTTCTCTAATATTTCCTAGCAATATTTCTTAAGTGATGAATTCTGATCTCTCCTTTCTTGTGTCTTTTGCTTATAGACTGTTTCAACATAAATAAGACCAGGATGAATGAATCAATTTCCCAATAAAATAATAAGAGACGTTCATTATTGCATTGAAACGAGTCCTTGCCTTTCCCTGTCCTTTAGGAAAAAAAGATAATCAACTGTCTTCATTATAAGATTTGTCAGCATGATAGAGCTAATATTAATGCATTTTAAATTGAAAATAAATAGCAGGGCTGACATTTATATGCAATGCTGGAATGTGACAGGATACTGTATGCGGTGATGTGTGTCATTGGCTGATGCAGACCGAACACATTATCCCCAGTGCTCTTTTTGTGCATAAATCAGTGTAATTATTTAATCTTTAATTTTAAACAACTACCACTTTGGTCTAGCTCCAGCATTTCTTTTTACAGGAGCAAGATAGACACTGGAATTATTTTTTCATTTCACAAGGAGGACTTCCTGATGGGAGAAATTATATAGCAAAATTTGACATGAAATTACTTTGCACAGTTTGTTGCAAAGTCCTTGGCGTGTCTTTTAACTGGTCATGTTCAATTCAAAAGCAGAATTGTCTGCCAAAAGACTTGTTCCTAATTTTGTGGCTACAGCACTTTTTGGAATTAGAGCTTACCACTAATATTGTTAGTGGCCAAATTCTAACATATTTTTCAGCTACTTAGAGGAAGGTTAAATTTACAGACAAAAAGTATCAAAATCCACAGAACACAAAGTTTACTTGTTTGCATGGATGCGTATCCTTTAATGGAACAATCATATTTTAAAAATCAAAATCTGAATCAAATTTCATAATTGGTAATTTTCTCTATTTTTATATATATATATATATATATATTTAATATGTATATATATAAATTTTCTCTATAATTTTCTTTCATAGGGAAAATGCCACATTTCCTAAATATAGATATCTGATTGCATTCTTTGATTCACTGTGCCATGATCTGTGTATGTAAGGCAAGACTACCCAGTAAAATAAATTTTTAATAGACTTTTTTTATTATTTGGATCTATTTCATATCCTTAGAATTAGTAGCAGTTTATCAACAGAATGCGAATAAATATATCCCCTAATAGAGGCGTTTATAGCAGGAAAGGATAATCTCTTTAAATCTCTGTATCCCTAAGGTAGCTAGGCAGCCTCTTTCAACAGGTGAGTCATAGTTGGAACCAATGTGTCTCCACTGATTATACAGAAACTGAAGAAAAAGATGACCCTGGCACTTGAAGTGCCCAGTTGGTAATGCTTCATTAACAATTTAACTCATATAATCTCCACCTCTGCAATACAGTTACAGCCTTGCTTGAGCTAAGAATAAGACATCCTTTTAGAAACTGGAGGCATGAATTCCACTCACCTTTCCCTTTCCAACAGTTAAACCACAGCCTAAGATATTTGGTGCTAATAGGTGTTTGAGACAGCTACAGTTTCACAAAGCGTACCAAGAGAGATTCACGAAAATAACCCTAAACCCATATTTGACAAAACAGATCCGAAATGAGAGAGTAAAGTGTAGAGACTTAAATAACTACACTTTAAATTATTGTACCCAAAAGAACAAAGTCTGTTTTGTAGTTCCTTGTTTCTGGTGGGAGTATTGTAGACAACAGAAGTGAGTTGACATGAAACTGGGCAGAATGGAAATAGCAAAAGATATCTTTACATTTTGAAGTTATACCTTCAAGGAATTAAATGAATTTAAAGAGAGAGGCCATCATATATGCTGCTGTATTTCTTAAGTCTCCTTAGTCCTTTCTTTCTCCTTTTCTCTTGTACCACTCTGTCTAATTGTGTTAACAGAACGTGTCTTTGAAAAAGATATTAAAAATTAATTCCTGCCTTGACAATTACATCTTGAATTAAGTTCTTCAAAGACTTTTCACAAACAGGACTGGGAAATCCTGCTTATTATTCAGTTTGCAATAGCTCATACAAACTCCTGGCACCAGAGATTGTTTTGCTGACGTTGAAAGCAAGGGCCAGAACAGCAGGGTTAACAAGTGTTCCTTCTGAAGTGTATCCTGAGATTCTGTACACCTAGACAGCTGATCTGATGTACTGGTGACAGAATCCAGAATTTTCCATCTCATATTTCCTACTACACTGAGTGGTAAAGGTACAGTGTTTCAGTATTCATGCCAGACAGAAGGTCATATGGAAGGACATAGAGAGTCTTTGGCTTTGACTGACTCTCTGGCCAGGTCCTATGGCCCACCTCTGTCTTGCAGACTTGGAATCTCCCACAAACACATGGGCCCAGGGTGGTTTAGATTAGATATTACAAAAAATTTCATCCTTGAGAGGGTAGTCATGCATTGGAACAGACCGTCTGTCTGGAAACCGGAAGTCTTCAAAAAGCTTGTAGATGCGGTGTTTAGGGACATGCTCTAGTGGTGGATTTGGCATTGTTAGGTTGATGGTTGGACTTGATGACCTTAGAGGTCTTTTCTATTCTTAATGATTCTGTGAATCAGTTCTTCATGATGGTTTGAACCATGGTTCTTTCCTTCCATTCTGCAACAGCTCATGTTCTGAGCTTTTCCTCTCCCTAAAACTCAGATGGATCTTCTGGCCTCTTGCCATCCTGTGATATTCCAATAAAAAATTTCCCACAAGCAGGATTTTCATGAAGATTGATTAATGCAGAACGCCTTTCCTTTTTTTATTTTTCCTGTTATTGCTGGTCCACAGAGCATAAAGATATGACATGAGACAAGATGTCAGTAGTCTGCTTCATTGTTAGATTTTGTCTGTTGCAGTTAATTCCTAAGAAGTGTAACTGGACCTTGATTCTGACCAGGACTTGTGGCTCCTACATGAGGGTGTGAACAAATAGTAATTAAATATGAGTGCATTTTGAGCTGGTGAACAAGGAAAAGAATTGAAAGTGAAATATGAAGAGAAAAAAAAAATATTCAGCTAGCACAGCATGGCTGGAAACTAATTTAGTGTAGATAAGTCACTAAGAAGGAAAAAAGTAGACAGGACAGATTTGCTAAATTTCCAAGCAGCTTGTTAGCATTCATGAGAGTGGATCTTTAGTAATTATCATGACACACAGATAGTTCATAGCTTAGATGAAGGATTCTGTGTGTCAATCAGTGAAAATGTAATCACTCGAAAAAAGAGATGTCTGAGGCTGGTTTCTGAGATTAACCAACTTTGAAGGAATTTGGAACTTTAGAATTTTTAGAACTTTAATGGCAAAAGAGCATAGGAGCTTAATGTATTATTTTCTCATTCTGCTGAAGAGGACAATTTTGCCGCTCTACTCAGCAGTTGTCAGACCATGTCTGAAATACTGGGTTTGATTTTGTTTCCTGTTATACAAAAAGGTTTGGACAGGCTACAGAAGATCCAGAGAAGGGCACAGAAATGATCAATGGGGAACCTGCCAGAGGAGGAAAGGCTGAGAGTCAGCCTTGAGATGAAAAGTTTTAACAGAGACCTCATCACTACGTTCCAGTATTTAAAGTGTGTTACACTTGTTAAAGAATATGCAGACTTCCGGTCATGGTTTAAGTTCAGCTGGAAATTAGGTACCATGAAGCTGCTCACTCAACCCCCCTCTCTGCCCCTCACACTAGTGGAATGTGGAGGAGAACCAAAATAAAACTTGTAGGTTGAGATAAGAACAGCCTAATAATTAAAAATAAATGAAAACACACTAGTAATGGTAAATTATACCAATAATGATAATAAATAGGAAAAAATAAGTGATGCACGCTGCAATTGCTCATCACCAGCTGACTGATGCCAGAGCCCCCTTCCCAAACCCAGACCAGCCCCCACTTCAGGGTTACTTCTCCCAGTTTATATTTCAGGCGAGATGTCTGTGGTGTGGAACATCACTTTGGATCACCTGTCTTGGCTATGCTTCCTCCCAGTTTCTTTTGTGCACCTCCTCACTGGCAGAGCATGACTTAGGATAAACACAATTTAGCAAAAGACCGAAACATCAGTGTGTTATTAACACCATCCTCATTCTGCATCCAAACCACAGCATTGTAACAGCTACCGAGAAGAAATTAGCTCTACTCTAGCTGAAAACAGGACACTTCCTTTTTACAAGGAGTCACTTGGAAAAGACAAGGGGTAATGGGTACAAGTTACTTCTGGGGAGATTACACTTAAACACAGGAGGAAAACTTTTCACAATAAGAAAAGTCAGCCATTGAAATAATCTCAGTAGGAAAGTGGGGGACACTTAAGATTCATCTGAACAGGGTGTTGAACAGTGTTGTCTAGATTGTTGCCAAGAAAGGCTGAACCAGCTGACCATTAACTTTTTAAGATAATTCACAGGCTTGCCATTGTAAAGATTGGTATTAGCAAGGGTGAGATTCCCAGCATGAAGAAAAGCAACTGATTGCAGAAAAAATTTATTTGGATCTGTGTTTTCATCCCGTTACTTATTCCACAAAGTATCAGTGTGTACAGCATAGGATGACAGACTATGCCGTCATCGTTGAGTTCCCAAGATGTCTTTGATATTCATAAACACAGCATCTGAATGTCAGAAAAAAAGAATAAAACCTGTCAATATGAGCAGAAATACAGCTTCATAAAAAGGAAAATTAGCTAGGTCACAGGCTAGCAGAGAAAGAACTGCAATTATTGTGTTGAATGCATTTAGGAAAGAGATGTTTTGGAGGAGTCACAGCAAAGCTACCAGACATAATGGGTTTTGATTAAGGAACAAAAATCATCAAAAAATGACATCAAAAAACTTAAAAATAGCTGTGTTTTCAAAAGTTTTTAAGTGTCTAAATTCCAAACAAATTTAAAGTTCAGGAATAACTTCTGTCCTAATTTTAAACAAAGATATTTTAATGTTTAAATAAACAATAAGTACTGTTTGTTGCTGTTAAACCATTTTGATTACGTTTCCTATTTTTTTCTGCTTTTCTTTTTTGTCAGTCATTTCTGGTGAATGTCACACAGGAAACATGGCGTGTGCTTCTAATGTTCCAGCTGTCCAGAAGCCATCTAAATGTGCTGGTTTAAGCTACACCGTTACTTTAAGTCTATGAATTAACAGTACTGCACAAAAAGACTTCCTTAAGCCTTTAAGACTTCCTTACTCCTCATTCCCAATTAGTCTCTTCTCCCACACTTGCAGTTCACAAGGCTGGATTACAGGTCTAATTCAGCTGAGAGCACAGTCAGTAAAAAAGGCCTAGTCTTGTATTATAAAAAAGCTAATCTGTTTTTCCTTTTCCTGTTATCCTTCATGATATATTTTTTTTCTTTTTTTAATCATTTAAGTTCTCCTTTTAGTATATTAGACACATATCTTTTTACTTTATTTTATTGAACGAAGTGGGCAAATCAGACCAAGCGTTTCCAATGGCAGCTTTTGTAGGTTTCCCATCTGCTTTGACAACAAATATGAGTGTTCAGTTAACAAGGAGTAGAAGCTTCCAAAATCTTCTGATCCTGTAATTGTGCTTTGGACACACATCAATAAAGCCAACACATGGTTTATTCACAGTTGTTGCCTACTGAAATTAGGAGTAATTCCCTAGATGGCAACAATCCACAGGACAACTGTCATTCACAGGGCTTTATCAATAAGCCGTCCCATCCACGGTCTTATTTCCGTGGTAGTCACAGGAAGAAACCAGAAATTCTGAGTAAGGCACTGTAAGCCCAGCCACCTTGTGTACATCTGCATTTTAAGTATCTGATGCCATAACTCTCCTGAAGTAAGTCATGTAAACGCCTTTACACATGCAGAGAAAAGCCTAGAAGTTCTTCAAAAAGAGACCAAGTACACCTCTTCAAAGTATCTATGGTGAACTGAGTTTTGCACTCCGAAGGTCTGCAAAAATCTTTCCCTCTAGAAAAAATATATCTGGCCTTACCTTGGAAAGATCATTTTCTGAATCTTAGTTTTTTGTTCTCAAGAAAAGATTTCTGTATGACTGCAAATCCTGAGCATTACATGGAAAAATATTTCCATCTATTATTTCAAAAGTTAGATTTTTGAATTTCATTACTCCTTTACCCCCCATTTCTGGAACATAAAACAACTAGATCAGAAAATTGAGCCTCCTCTCTATAACACCTATAATTTTATCAATCTTTTTCTGTCACCATTTTTTTCCTGAAATTTCATAACTTAATCTTCCAGTCTTTCTTCAGAGGTCCCAATGACAGAAATGCTGTCATCTCTAATTCTGTGCCTCCCTTTTGATGTGGGGTTATCTGTTTCTGAGTGGAATATTCCAGGCAGGCACGTGGCATTGGCTGTGCCGGAGACACTTTCCATCTCATTTCTCAGGTTCTGTAAGTCCACTTGTCCTTTCCACATGCAACTGCACAGAGCTCACTGAAGAGCAAGACCCAGATTATCTTCCAGGACTGACACATTAAGCATGAAATCCCTTATGGTATACAAGTAGATACAATTTTCTTCACAAAATTTCTTTTCTTTTAATTCTTCAGCACTGAACTTCAGCAAATTTTCAGTTCAGCTGAAGTTTAATTTCCTTTTTTGAACTTCATTAACTTTTCTCTTTCAGTACACTTGTTTTCTTCTTGTTTAGCTTTCTTTCTAATGCGTTAATACATTAATAAGCAAAACATTGCATATATACGAAAGCCTGAGACACCCTGCTTTTAACCTTTTGCACTGACGAAAGCTGGTCTTCCTTTTGTTTTCAGCTACCCATTTTGTATACGTGACTGTACACTACCCTCAAACAATAATAATTTCATTTGTTTTTTGCCTTTCTTTAAAGAACTGGCTAATAGGTTTCTGAAAAACGAAATAAATTGTTATCGGGATCACATTTTTATTTTTGTGCTTTGGAAGAGTTTGAATTCATTAGGGAGAGAATTTACCTTTGCAGAGATAAGGTTGTTTAGCTTTTCTCATATCACCACCTACATCAATTTTATTATTCCGCTTCTAAATATTAAGCAATTTATTGGCTTCCAAACATGTCCATGGCTTACTTGTCAGAGAGTTTCTGAATGACAGGGAATCATTCTGAGGTACAAAGTATAATATTTTCCACTGTCAATCCTTCTAATCTATTAACTTTTTTTAATGACAGACTGTACAATTTCTGGTAGCACATCTGATGTTTTACTCTCAGGCTCTTTGGTAGTCTTCCAGCATTGTCTTCTATTTGCTGAACAAGCTGTAGCAACAACAAATAAAAGTAAATTTGAAGGGCAAAATATTTTCCCTGATGCTACTGACCTATGCAAATTGTTGGATGTGTCAGCAAATAGCTGCATTCAGACTTGACCCAATGCACCACAGGAAGTCATCTAAGAAAAACTGCAGTGGAGTAAATATTTAAAAATCTAAGAGCAAATGACACTTGTTCAGAGAGAAAAAGTTCCCTTTACAACAGCTTGCATAAATAAATACCAGTTTTGCATAGCTCAGGCAAACCCCTAAGAAAAGAGGGGACAAATGTTACTGTAATGGCAAAGTCAAATACATTTTAATGCCATAAAAACAGTGTGGTAGTGATGTAATGTATTCATTACAAGCTCATCCTGTTTCATTTGTGTGTAAGTCTTCTGCAATATCGCTGTGGAATACACAGTGTCTTTTTGGGTACTGTTATTGCATACCAATCAGTGAAGGAATACAAATGAATAATGAAAAACACTGAGCCTCAAATCCTCTTCTTCTCTCTAAGTTGGCATCACATTCAACAGAGGGCCTCTAAAGGCGCATTTTAGCCGTAAATAAATTGATACTGATATCTAATGTAAAACAAGAATATAGAAGCTTCCGAAAAATGCCTGAAATTGGGATAGCATCATATAATCCAACAGGATCAAATAGAAAGAATTTTATAGCCAACACTGCACATTATGATACAGTGTTTTATTCAGTTTCCCACAAAGGTACTTCATCAAGCAGTGAAAGGATTTTGATATTTCAGATAAAATCATATATTTAGATTTAATACTATTAAAAATGACGGAAATCTTGCAGAGGAAAAACAAGGGATTTTTCTCTTTATAGAGAAAGCTGCTAGTACAGCCGTTCAAAGAGCAGTATCACACTCATCATGCACTTAGATAAGGTGAGGGAGTTTTGATAGCTGAAAACAGTACCTAATATGACCTGTCTTGAAATTTACAGTTTTCAGTCTAGCATAAAACAAACCTTTTTTCTTCCTGGAAGAGACATGCAGAACTGATCCAGACAGTTAGAAGACAAGAAGTGTCATATGCATCATATATACTGTTAAAATCAGCTACATCTTCTGAAGTGTATAGTAGTGCAAAAGGCTGACCCTCTCCTCTTGGGCTGGAATCACTGAGGCATTCCTGGATCTTCTCCAGAAACTCTGAAAGCACAACAAGTTTTGAAGGAATTAGACCTATTTTTTCATTTCAAAAACTTCCAGGCATGCAGACTTGAGGACAGGTTACACTACTGCTAACACAGAAAGTGTTAATTGAATAGGGTCTTTACCTATCTTAAATTTATTTTACTTATCTTTATATAGGAGCAAATGTAGAAGAAAGAATCAAAAATATGCCTCAAATTCTCTCCAAGGTAAATCTCCAAGGTAAATCCAGTTAAAAAAAAAAAAAAAACAAAAACTTAAAAGACAACCAATGAATAAAGAGCCTGTTGGTGAAGTAGAAACTTCAAAGGCATATGTTTAGATTATAGAGAAAAAGAAGAAAATTTTTAAAAAGTAATATGGGTTTCCTACGGTGGTTAAAAGTTTGAAGTCTCATAAATACTGTGTTATATGGTGTAAAATCTCTGAATGCTGAAGTTACAGGTGAGAGTTGTCACTGGGGGCAAAGCTGTAGACTGTTTGCACAAATCCTTAAATAGACACATGATGCTTCCAAATCTTCTGGGAAAAGAGCAGTGAGATTTTGTTGCAGTCTGTACACTGGTGATTACCAGATTGGCAGGTGAAACAGCAAAAGGTATGGGAAAGTTGTCCTTTGCTCTGTTATCCCCTATGATGACAAGCATCATTCTGCTGAGGCAAATGTCTATTCCCTTGCAGAGCCACCCCAGACTGGGAAAAATCCACACTTGGGACATCTGTTCTTGGATGAGCTTATCATTGAGCTTAATTGTGACCTCTTTGGAGAGCTGATTGTGCCCTCCCTGAAAATTTGAATTATCAATTGCATGGTCACAAATTGTCATGGCTCTGATTGCAATGTCATATGTTTTCCCATCTGGGACAAGTTTGGCTACCTGGGCTCAGATTTTGGTGCAGCTGTGTGGCCTTAAACCAGAGCTGTGTGAGAAAAAACTGCAAGAGAGGAAAAGTCTCCTTTCCTTGGGAGCTGCTTTTCAGCTCAGCCACTCACTCCCTTCGGATGTCTGGACGTCTCCCTTCGATGTCATAACAACAGCATGCAACTCTATGGTCTTTATGTCAATCTATAAGTTAAATGTAAGTGGGAAAAGTAGCACAACTCTAGGACAGTGGGTGTAACTGTTGACTAGTGCAGTGCAGTCTCTGGCCCTGTTCTTTCATTCAGAACTGTCTAAAGAGTAAGGACAATCTGCTTTGCCTCTAGATAGTTTACAACGCAATGAAGTTCTCTTAATTCAGTTAACCATGATTAAAATAAACTTGATACAGTGAAATATATGAAGTGAAAATATATTTGATATCCATGATACAAATGATATTAATAGAAACTGCGTCATAACAGGCTCCTTCCTTAGTTTTAAGTTCTGAGGGTATTTTTTTTTCTTTTTTAATATATTTCAGGCTCTAAAGCGTTTTTCTTATGTATGGTGCTTAAGAAATTTTCTTCTTTCTTCTAGATTCATTAGCTCCTCATCTTTAGCTTTTGTCATCTTATTTACTGAATTTTCATAGAATCAAGAATCGTAGAATCAACACACAGAATCTGCCTAGGTCAATAATCCCCATTCAGGTTATCAAGTCTGACTCTTGACCCTGCACAGGACAGCCCAAGAATCACTCCATGAAGCATTCTTCTTGAACTCCGTCAGGCTGGTGCTTGACCGTGTCCCTGGGGAGCCTCTTCCAGTGCTCAACCACCCTCTGGGTTAGAAACCTTTTCCTGATATCCAAGCTAAACCTCCCCCGACACAGCTTCATGCTGTTTCCTTGAGGACTATCACTGGTCACTTCAGAGAAGAGATCAGCACCTGAGCCTCTACTCCCTGCATGATCAAGATGAAAATTCAGTATTGAAGTTGAATAAGTCTTATGCTTAAGCAAGTTTTAATTCCAAATGCAAAGAGAATTTCAAGGCATAGGACACCTTTTCTCTGTGTATGTTTATATCAGCTTATGGCAAGTCCCTTCCTTTGCCAGGAATCTGCAGTGGCTGTTGCCAGTTAATTGGAAGCCCTCAGAACCCCTAAGGGATTCTCTCTACTGAGGAATGCTGGAATTTAGTAGGCAGTAGAAATCAGATCCTTAATTTGAGAAAGCAGAGGATATAAAGAAACTCTCCTTGTCTACTGCATACACTGGTAATCTGTGGTATCAGTCTTCTGAATACTGTCAAGGTGAGCTGATATACATAGACTACCATCACCTCAGCAATGATGTAGACCAGAGTTCAAAAAAAATACTTTCCAGCTTTAACAGATCACTTGGTTCATGAATTCAGGTGTAATTTTAGAAGGCTGTAAAGCTGTAAAAGAGGCTCCTGACCATTGTGAGCTGACTTGAAGTCAGCGGATCTTACATTTTTCAGGGAAGCTGATCAGACACTTTAAAGATTATTAATTTGTTTTATTTTTTATAATTTGAACATTTTAATATAGTATCTGATTAGATGGAATACTATTAAGCTCACAAAATCAAAGACTAGTGCCTCCTTTTTTTTTAACTGACTACTTATTTCCATAATGAGTTATTTAATCTTCAATTTTCTTTAAGCTCACCCAAAGGGATGTTTATGATCTTCAAAAGAAAGTTTCCTTGCTGTATTAAGTAACAGCTAAAACTGAATTCTGATACAGAGGATGAGTTCAGGTTTTAGGGTATTATAAAACAACAGTGAAGTTAATCATCATGATGACCCCAGCTGATCGGATGGTTAATCACCAGAAAGACGGGACTACTGGATCAGGTTTTTGCATATTTTTGCCTTGCACAGGCTTGATTTATTCTGGCAGATAGAAACATTATATATTATCCCATAATATATTTTAACATAGTATATTATCCCATATATATATCTCCCCTATATATATATACACTTTCCCCTTAAGGTTATCAAAGTGAGACATTGATACCATCTCCTCTGCAATAAAGTCTCTATAACCAAAGAAACATATTTCTATTAGGAGCCGTCATATTTGCATCTTTCAGTTCATTGTTTCCAACATAAACAACAAAGACATGAGCAGAGCAGCTTGCTATTCCACATCTGTATTTGGTTAAAAGAAATCTCATAGCTTCATATGAACTGAAGCTGAGATCAACAACGTTCTGGCAAGCAAGTTTCAACCTTGGTTTACCCTTCCTCTGTCTTCAAATAAAATAGCGCGCGTGTCTTTCAAATGAAATTATTCGTATAGTGAGTAAAACAGGGAAAGAAACAAGTTTGTCTGTTTGATTTAGGAAACACTAAAAGTTTTTGTCTCTTAACATAACAGTTTGCATTCTGTGGCATCAAGATCTTCTGAATAAATATTAAAATATTTATCTTATGATATTCCATCTATGCAGATACAGAAAATATTCATTATAATAAAATAGAAACTAAATTAAAGGTTAAAATAACCACAAAACAGATGTGTTTGTTCCCAAATTACTGTAAATTTCAGGCATAAGTTTCCATAATATGAAACAGACATTCTCATTTCCTGGTACAGTCTTATAACACAAGGAATTTTAAAAATGCACATAGAATGGAATAATTGGAAAATATAATGTCTGTTGTACAGAAATTTCAGTCTGATATTTTGTATTCATTCTGGATCAGATTTTTTTTAAAAATCAAAATCAAAATTACCCAGGAAAAAGATGGTGGGGGTAGGAGTGAGGGTTGGTGTGAATGCTTATACAAAACCGCTTCTCCGAAAAGCAGAACAGCTGTGAACCAGTACCAATAAGTAAAATACAGTAATGTGACATGTATTTAAATGAATGGTTTATGAGGAATGTTTGGGTGTACAAAAAGAATGACAGCAGTTTATTTGGGAAGAAATATTTGAAACCTAATGAGAAGTAATTCCCCAGTCCAAATTGTTTGATTTTGATAGTGCTGAAACAAAATGAAAATTATAACTTAAGAAAAAAAAAATCTCCTTTTAGAGACTGTTCCTATAAAATATCTTATTTTCAGCAACCCACGTATGGGAAACCCATTTGTTATATGTTTCCTATTGCATGTAGTGAAGAATGTTTAGTCACTGATGGTACCACTGATTTTCATCGACAAAGATACCTTATGGAGTGTATTGTTCCCTCCTATCTGATCACTGCTGCTGCATTATTTGTGTGCTTTGCCAGCCCCATCGTGAGGCTGCCCAAAGTCTCAGAATGGGACTGGGAACAAAGCCCAGCAAAAGAGAAACGCCAGCAGCAGTCCTGCAACTCTCATGGGCAGAAAGCTCTCTGTAAAAGCTGATTTTTATTCCATAGTACACATGCAAAATGCAGTTTTCTTGAAGTCGGACTGCCCTTAATGCTCAGAAATGACAAAGTTCCTTGGGGAGTCCACATTTGTAATGCTACTGTTGTCAGACTTAATCAGGTTTTGTACCAGTTAGCCATCTATATTTTGTTTACATAGTCTACATAAAACACACTTGTAAGCTATCTAACAGACATCTCTGCTTGTACATGATATCTCAGGTCCTGATGCACAAAGCAGACACTGAGACTGACCCAAGTATTTCCTAAGGAAGATGCACTGCCACTCAAACCAACACATAATACCCTGGTGATCCAAATATAAAAAGCCTTTTAGAGGTTGCACTTCACAGACGTAGCATTGCTTTGCCGTTATAAAGCACTCATAATTGAACTGACTTTTACAGCAAAAATTTTATCACTAGGAGAAGTAGGTGTGCTGTTAAGAGGTTCCTCATTGCTACATAAAATCCATAATTTCAATCTCATCTGCTTATTTCCTATATATAGTGTTTAATATATTAATCTTTTGCCTGGTCAGTGTTCAGGCACAGTTCTAAGTGAATGAGTGAATATCTTTATTTGTGGAAGTAAGGGTTTAAAAGGCTATTTTAGCCTTTGACAGTAGCTTTTCTCCAACTCTGTTATTGACAACACCTCAGCTCACAAAGTATTACTACTGTTCTTAATGCCTACACTTTGAGATTGTGCAATACTGAATAAAACTACCAAAGGGGAAGAAAAAAAAAAAAAAAGAGCTAAAATGAAGTAAAGGAAGTTAGGCTGAAGCAGTACTTTATTTCATAGAGATGTTGAAATGAGGACCCTACAAGACAACATTACTGCATTATTGACAATGGTAATGTCACAGAATACTGCAGATACGACAATTCACCCAGACTCAACAGCAACAACAAAAAAATGAACCATGGGATTTAAACATACGGCCTAACTTTAAATGAACATATAGTGCCTTTAAATAGTTCAAACATTCATAACTCTATGAGTCAGGCAAAGATCAGGCGTGTGAAATAGACATCACTCTTTGCATATGAGTGGTACCTTCCACACTAGAATCTTTAGGGTCACGGAAAATCATGTGCTGTAACTGAGGCTGACAGGGAACAGATCTCACTGTCCATACACAGCTTCTGCACTGTCAATGAGTAAGCATGTACTGGGCATCACTAAGGTAAAACGTATTAAATCTTGAAGGCCACATCACTATTCATTTTTAAATGAATGCTGTTTCTCCATCCAGTTCTGCTGAAAAATCTCAGCTTACATAACAGGTTATTCCATGAACATTCTTGGAAAAATTAATTAATTAGTCAGCCTGAGGGGCTCCTGAGTGTACTTAATAACTGCAGAATTCATCTCAAAACACTCACAAACTTTGGGAGAAGTTGAGATGGAATCATGCCACACTTTCTGAAGGTAATTCCTTTATTCCAATAAGGTACAATTTCCTGATGTCATTGAAAGCATCAGTGATCAAAACACCTCTCAAGTTCATAAGGGGCCTCTTCCTTTCCAACTGGCAGGTGAAATTATTCAGTTGTGCTCTCTTTGAAGACTTCATTTTCACAGTGAGTAATGGATATGGTTGCAAAGCATCAGCTAAAAGCAGGTAAAATTTATTTTGATTCAGAAAAAATTACCATTTTGAGAGAGAGAATTTCTGTTGTGACTTCTCTCTTCCTACTTTCTTTCCCTCCCACCATCCTCCACATCTACACAGTAAAAGCTGTTTGATGATTTTTAAGTTCCCTTTTGTGTAATTATTGTGACAGCCTGGCCAATAACATCAAACTTTTCCTCAGTGAGGAAAAAAAACATTTCTATGGAAAATGGTTAAAGTAGTTCCTGGAAATGGCAGTCAGAAACAACAGCGGAAGGGGCAGAAGAGAGCTGAATTCACCTCTTGAAAACCAGGAAGAATTGGCAGCCATAGAGATGAAACTGATTGAGATTTTCCATTCTGTTCTACTGATACCTCTCATGCAGTGCGACTCAGATGATTAAGGCTGTGTACTCAGTCTGTTTTGACAGAACTTAGGTTAGCCAAAATCACATGTATTGTGCGTGTATGGGTGAGTGAGAACGAGATAGGGAGTAAATACAACTTCATCTTCCCACTGGTTTTGCAGTCTTAGCAAATAGAATCATAGAATCATAGAATCATAGAATCATTGAATCATAGAATCATTGAATCATAGAGTGGCCTGGGTTGGAGGTGACCTTAAAGGTCATCTTGATAAAATTAGTTTTGTGCAGTTGCACAGCCGGTTGGAAGTCTGCTAGTGTAATGACCAGGGCTGTGGTCAGCCAACGCACTGTTCTACCCAGCCATTAAGTCCACACTGGGGGCAGCAGCTCCTGGCCCCTCTCTAGGTGATTAATGTAACAGTTTTAACTAAGAACACTGTCTGGTTGCCTTTCAAGACCAGAAAGAATAACTCAGACTCCGTGTAACCTCATATGTGATATGAGATACAGAATATCCAAAAAAGAGACAATACTGGGACTGTCAGTCTCCACAAAGACAAAAATAAGTTTTCTTCCTGATGTCCTGAGACAAAAAGCACACAGTGTGCCCTTTCAGTTTCTCAAAATTCTCCACACACCCCATTGCTTTCTTCCTGTTAGCGCTAAATACTTTTACTATATCTAATGATTTGACAAGTAGATGCAGTTCAGTGTCTAGTTTGTGAAGCTTTCATTCTCTGAACTGCTGAAGCTGGTTATTTGTGTTGGGTTATTGGTCACTGAAGTAATAAAATATTTTTTCTACTTGAAACTTGTAGAGTAGAAATAAAATGAATGCCAAATAATAAATGAATCTGCCCAACTGATAACAAGTCTTTATCACAATATCATCAATAATTTAAAACTACCACAAAGATTTTGATAATGATCATTCTAGATTAGCACTCAGACCTATGAATATAGGTATAAAAAGCCAGCATTGATTGGTGCACTTTTTCAAAAGTGTAATCTTAATTTTTTCCTACAGGTACAAAGTAAGGTAAATTTAACTTATTTAGGTGAGCAAAATTGCCATTAAATCATTCTGAGATTTTTTAGCTATGCTTCTGTACATGAAAGATGACTTTATTCTTATGTGATACTATCTTGCCATCACAGTGTCTCATCTAATAGCCGGGACTGTATCTCTTTCAACTGTAGAATGTCTAAAGTTATGTTGATGGTAAATAGATGAGATATTTAGATATATTCAGATATTTAATCTATGTATGTGGTTGCCATGATGCATCAATAATCCAGTCCATCTTAGTTCTTTCCTTTGTTAAGAAAGAGTAAAAACAAAACCAACAGAAAAACGTGGGGTTTTTTTCTGTTCTTTGAGTTCAGTTTGCCAGATATCTGTTAGCAACTATATTTCAAAGGTTTTAATCATCTCCCAAGCTAGCTGAAAACACAAGACCATTATATTTTATTTCTATATTATATATATATGCAACATATATAAAAGATCATAATATGTAGAAAAATTGGTAATTCTAAGAAATCACAAATCTTCTTCATGCGTTAGTTTTGTTTGGTTTTGGTGGCTTGACTTCAATGACTAAAGTATCCGTTAATAAAAATGATTTTGTCTTCTAAAGTTCTGATTCTTTTTTTTTTAATTCACTAGATTTCCTCATTTTTCTTCAAAGACTACTGATAATTGTTTATTCTTACATTTTCTCTATAATGTATGTATCTTTCCCATCTTAGAAATCAGTTTAGTTCAGTTTATGTTAGGAATTATTTTTAGCTTCGTTTCCTTTAAATGAGGATACAATACAGTGAGAGCTTCATCCACTGCTGCCACAGCTCCTCTTTCCTGTCCTTGAAATGTAATCCAAGGCATTTGTTTTATTGACTTGAATCTTGAGAAAGTGCATGTTTTGAAAGAGCGAGGATTCTGCTCTAGAAGACTTTACTTAATGGAAAACCTAGAGGATTTTTCCTCCCTCTGGCCATTTAACACATGATCTCCTCACCTCCACCTTCCATCTTTTCCACTGACACATTGAAAATCACATAGGAAAATACTAACAGAATGTAACTAATACTTAAAAGTTTTCTATGTGAAATATTTTATAAAAAAACATTTATTGTGTTTGTAAATCTTTGAGTCTAGCTACTGATGTTCTTTAAGAAGAAAAAAACCCTCATATCGAAGCATAGTTTGTAATGGGAACATCACACTCAGTATACAGGCCAATGTGTATTTCAGTGATAGCTTCAGGCCTTGTTACATAATGCATGTTTTAAGACTCTGAAAATCAGCATTTTGGACTTGCTAGGCAGAAGAGCAAAATTCTCAACCAACCAAAATCTGTATTTTCCTGGGTAAAAGAAGGAATACTGGCTGCTCAAAGGCCGTAATATCTGCTTTACTATTAGGAAAATTTTAAGAAATTCCAAGAAATTTCAGTTCCAGATTATGGACTTTTACTAAAGCTGAAAACCCATGTTTCATTGCCCCTGAAACCGAGAAAAGACTTTGAACTGCTCTGGATCTTCTTACTCAGCTGAGTCAGCTATGGGACTCATGCAAATGCTGTCGGGCAGAGTTACATGAACAAATATGAGATCAATTCTCCCACTTCTGTACTCTCTCCTGAGTAGCACATATTTAAGCACGAAAGTAAGATGTCTGTGTAAAACCTTTAGTGCCTAGAAAGTCCAGGAAGGGCAGGAGAGATTATTTGTGGTGCTTACTAGGAAAGCAGGCGTTTAAATCATGTCTGTAGTGGTAAGAGCACAGAGGGACTACATTCTGGTCTACCAGCAAGCCCAGCACAGCTCAACTGCGAACACCTACATCACTTTCCTTTTTCTCCAGAAAAAGACAAAACTGCTTACTGGGTGCAGCTCTTGGCATACACCTTTTTCCAGATAATGGCTGAACACCATCTGGAAATGTAGGAATTAGCACAGGCCAAAGCTGTGAAGGCAGTGGACTGACAGATAAACACCATGGATGAGCCTTGTCTATGTCCTAGTACTCTATGTAGCCTCACTGGGTAAAACAGAGCAAAAGGGAACCAGAATATCAAAAATACCAATGTAGACTATAGACAAGTTTAAAATCAGCTGTGGGGAAAAGAAATCAAGAAAGGATATAGAGTGGGAGGCATTCATCTGCGAAACAGATCTCAGGAACAGGTATACTCATGCATTCTTTAGAAATAGGGACAAGAATTCAAAAGTAATTTTGAGACAAAGCTGAGGACTTGTGAATCAGAGCAGGAAGATGATGTGTATGAACTGAGATTGGATATACAAGAATCTTCATAGAAGGCCACGATTGCATTATTTACTTCTGCTCCTGAATAAACATTTTCTGTCTTGCTCCAGTAGACACATGGGTTTGCTCATTTTCTTGTTACCGTGTATGGTGCACTGTTCAAGATACTTCCTAAAAACTGATGTACGCTTTCAAATACAAGTCATAAACCAACTCACTTCTATTAGATCTATTTTATGAAGAGAACATGTGGGTTCATACTATAAACAAGTCTAAGGTGTTAGTGATCAGGAAGGAATATCCATGAATATATAAGTGTTACCAGACCTAGCATTACTGTTTCCAACCACTTGACTGTGCTCACTAATTAAAAATAGAAAAAAATATTGCTTTATTTCACCTAACTTTGAATCCTGTGTGCAGTTTTGGGTGCCACAACATAAGAAAGTGATAAAGCTATTAGATATCATCCAAAGGAGGGCAACAAAGATGGTGAAGGGCCTTGAGGAGAAGCTGTATGAAAAGTGGTCTGCTCAGCCCTTGCGGAGGAGAAGGGGAAATCTCATTGCCGTCTACAATTTCCTCGTGAGAGGAAGAGGAAGGGCAGACTCTGATCTCTTCTCTGGGGTGACCAGTGACAGGACCTGTGGGAATGGCATGAAACTCTGTCAGGAGAGGTTTAAGTAGGAAAAGGTTCTTCACTCAGAGGGTGGTTTTGCACTGGACCAGACTTCCCAGAGAAGTGGTCACAGCACCAGCCTGACAGAGTTCAGGAAGTGTGTGGACAATGCACGCGGTGGGACTTTTGGGGATGGTCCTGAGCACAGCCAAGAACTGAGCTCAATGATCCTTGTGGGTCTTTTCCAACTCAGTATATTCTGTGATTCTGTGATTTATTCTTGTAAATGTCAGCAAAGCAACTGAAGCATCAAAAATGTGGTGGGTGATGTA
The DNA here is from genome assembly GCA_013397755.1 of Cnemophilus loriae. Classification (NCBI taxonomy): domain Eukaryota; kingdom Metazoa; phylum Chordata; class Aves; order Passeriformes; family Corvidae; genus Cnemophilus; species Cnemophilus loriae. Next base: position 1,935,664 of record VZTF01009271.1, on the reverse strand, counting down.
ATCAACGGTGGGAAAACCACTTGCTGTTTAAAAGTTTATTTAAGAACAAAAGGTACACACATGACCTGGTCTTCCTTCTCATTAATCATTTACTGCGTATAAGAAACCTTAGTAAGCAATTAAAATTGAATTTGTAATGAAAAAAAAAGCATTCTACAGAGTGCAGTAGGCAAAAACTGCTATAAAGAGATAATCACAAACCATAGATTAGTGATAAAGGTTTCATTTTATCACCTAGCAACCTTACCCATACCTGTCACTGTTGCGAGCAATCTAAATTAAAAGTTTGGTGATTCTGGGGCTTCTACATTGAAATTAATTATACAATTTAGGCTGTTATTGACATTCGTAAAATTATAACCAATGAGATGAAATATACTGAAATCAAACCAAACTCTTATCTAGATTGGTCATTTCAGGTGCCAGTTTTTTAAATTTCTCTGTTTAAAAATTTAATTTATAATTTTCTTTTTTATTAAATCTGTTCTAGAAAGAATGGAAATGATCAGCTGACTATATTGGTTTTCAGTCTGTGATTAATGAAAAGTAGTTACTAGGATTTTCAGATAATTAAAAAATATAAAAAATGATTTTTTTTTAAATTATGTAAAAACCTAGATAGCAAGTATCTAGACAGTAAATAATGTACTCCAAAACAGTTAAGTGGAAAATAAAATGGAGAACAAGCAAACCTCTCTGTACTCAGTCACACAGGTTTTTCATCACCTTTGTAGCCTTGTGTCCAACTTAATTTTACATGAAACTTTTCAGTGTCCAAAAGAGTTTAATACTAATGACAAATATCATTGTTTGGAAGACAAAAGGTAGCAAAAATTAAAACCAGCATGTGTATTTTACTTTTCTGTTTAAATGATGAAAATAATTGCAATAATGACAGGTCCTGCAACCATGGCTATGCAGCATCAGATGAGAGCATCTTTAAAGTGTTCCTTTCAGAACCCAAATGTAGACATTGGTTCTCGGCAGATTTATCCCCTAGTCTACAGCTGTTGGTGTTCAGGAACCCTAATGCGTGTTTTAATGCTGTGGACTGGATAAGGTTTTATTTGAAGGGAAGCAGCACCATCTATTGCAACCTGATAGCTTAGCTCTAGATGATATAAAGAGAGACTTGGCCTCAGCCCAGTTTTCAACTCTTTCTTGCATGCGCTTTCATAAATTTGTCCTTGTCCAGGTTCAAATGAGATTAGAATCTCACTTTGTATACGATGGTGCAGGGACAGGGCTGTGTTCCGTGCATGCATGCGTCTAATAAAAAGTCACATCTAAGAGACATACCTGTCTACAAACTGAGATAATGTAATAGCATAAGCCTAGTCCTGGCTAACTGTTGCTTTTAAATAACTTGGCTGGAGTTTTCATTTCTGAAGTGGGAGGACAGTCAAAAGTTAAGAGCATATTTTACCCAGGGGATAGTCTCTCAAAATTTTCTTCCAAAAGCAGAATTAATATAGGTGTGCAGTACAGTATGTTCTTCTAATAATGACAGTGCTATTGTCATCCATCTGTATTTCTGGTTCTTTTCTTTTTTCCAGACTGTCTACAAAGCCTGGCTCTGTTCCCAGTATTTTGAAGTCACACAGTTTCACTGCAGCAACAGAATTCCTTGCAAGCAATACTGTTTGGAGGTTCAAACGAGGTGTCCCTTTATATTACCAGACAATGATGATGTCATCTATGGAGGACTATCAAGTTTCATCTGTACAGGTATAGTATAGAGAAACTAATTTCACTTGTTTTCATAAGTCTAAATGTCACGGATTTAGCTCTAACTCTGAGAGCCTGAAGGTATTCCACATCAGAAAGATTTGTTGGAGGTGCTAGGATTTGAGCTCAGATCTAGTAATGCACAGTTATGATACAGCCTGCTAGTCATCAGCTTTACAAAACAAAATTGCTAGGAAAAAAAAAAAATCTGGTTATTTTTTACACTTAATAATTTGGTGGAGGATTTCTGTTACTTCATGTCGTGCAATACTCAGAGTAAAGATTTTACATGTCATGCAATATTCGGAAAAAAAGGAGAAAGGCAGGTCCAGTTTTTAGCATATTCACCTTTGTTTGCCTGCGTTCTAGTGCCAGATGAATCAAGAATCTGAGGCACAGCATTCAAAATTGTGAAGCAGCTCTCAGAAAGTGTTTAAGAAAAGATCTTTCTCTAGTGAAGAAATTTAAGAATCAGTTGTTCACCTGTGAAGAACTGATCTTTCTTTGTTTCCTCTTGAGTCTTGTTACAGTCTGTGAATATTTTTAAAGATATTGCTAATATATATCTCAGGTACCACAGATATTTTTGTCAGGAATGGATGGGAGTCATCCATACAAAATTTCAGCTTGTACCAATGTTATCTTCAGATTTCTGGTGCCTAGATTATCATCTGAGAATCTTGAAGATATTCAGGCAACTTATTCCCAGCAAACTGGTAAAAAGGAATTTGAGCACTTAGATCATTTGACACCAAATATCAGAAATTAAACTTCAGCCCTAAATTAGGGCTCCACTGGAAATCTTGATACTAAATAAGTTGCCTAAGGTAAGCTACTTAAAAACAGCCAGTAATAAAGAAGTCATAGATGTTATATACCAATCCACATGCAGGAATAAGGATCATGGCAACTCACTTCACCTTGTATCCTGTGTTTGGATTTAGGGTGATTCTGGTAGCAAGGCATTTACCAGATTTTTTTCTTGAAGATAAAGCTTATTGCACACAATCGAGCAATATCCATCCATATGCAAAAGAAAATATAATGAAAAGTGAGCTGAGTTACAATTTTGAGTCAGCAATAAGGTAGTGGTGCTTAGCACTTCAGTGCATTTTGTAAAAATTAATAGCCTTCCAATATGCATATGCAGTAAGCAAATGAGCCTTATTGTCCAGTTTAAGGTGGTATAGTAGAAGTGAGAGACTTAGGAAAATTTTATTTACCACAATTTAAGTACACAATTTATATGTGTATGTGTGTGTTCATGTATATACACATATGTACACACACACATACACAATGGCAAGAAACCAAACCAACAGCAAACAAAATCATCTTGGCATGTATTTCAGAAAATCTGGTAGGAAATACATATCCACCTCTTCCTTTTCCTAATATAACTCATAATCCAAATTTCTTCCTAAAACACACGAAATAGATGATTTTGAAAAGATTACTGACGTCTCTGGGTTTGGGATGAAAAAGCAGCTTTAGGAGGAGGATTAAACTCGTTTTATTGCAGGTATTAGTAATGTGGGTATCTACACATAAACTCTGTGACTAAGCTCTCGCTAGAGTCATTAGTGTAGTCAGTAGAGCTGAGAGCTATTTAATTCACCCTAAGTAGGCATCTGCACCTGATGAGAGGACTTGCTCACATTGCTGGCTGTACTCTATTTGCTGTAGTTGCTGTTAGTCACTGGGGTCTTATTGCAAACACTTAAAATCAGGGTGACCTAAATCTCATCTCAGCAGTCCACCAACTAATATTTGGTTGAACTTTTTGTCCTCTCAAGTCCAAACCCAGCAGCAGCAGAACAGAGCTTGTATTCACAGACCCATGGGAGTCAGTACATTGACCCCAGACAGCTGTGTGCAAGGGAAGATGCTGAGGACAGCTACAAGGCAGCAGTTCAAGCTTTGTCTGGAGTACGGGCCCATTTTCACCCTTATTAAGCAGCAGCTCACTGTAAGAGTACTTCCTGACACTAAACAATGAGAAATTAGACTATAATCTGTTGTGGGAGGAAAGAATTATACCTCTCTGAAGCTTAATGAAAACAGATTTATTTCATGCAAAATACAGTGAGTTCAACAGCAGACAAAATACTTTACCTCAGCATAGCTTGTGACTTGACAGATAACTTGAAATCCTTTTGCAGAAAAATAGCTGAAAGCAGGTCACCCGTGTCTTGAGGGACATCTACTGAACCTTCTGTGAGTTTCTGTCTGGCATACTTGTTCTGAGATTTCTAGTTATTGATCTGTCTCTTCATTACAAAAACACAAAAGGTCAAAAATTATTTTTATTTAATATTTAGGCGTCAAATAATGAATAGCTGGTTTTATTTGGTATTGACTGCTTCCCAGAGTGCAAGATGAACACAAAAACATTACATGTAATTTTGCAATTGCAGCCGTGTAGACGCTGATGTGGCTCCATACCTCCATGGGAGGTGCCTTGGCAGTAGGAGCTGCCACCCCGACTTCCAATCCTGTCCTACCACAGCCGTAAGTCAGAGCACAGACACCTGCTGGAGATGAGGGCGTGGCAGCAGTGGTGGACAGCAGGGAACCCACACATTTTTATATTTTTTTTCTTTCAGGGCAGGATTTTTGTGAGTTGGAGTCTGAAAAAAAATACTAGAGGCTGTAAAAGCAAATAATAAGTGCTTTACCCTTCCTCAGAAAGTCCACATGATGAGAAAACAGCATAGGACTGGCTATTTTCCCCAAGAAATACTGCAGTTGTTATATTTGTCATTAAATTAAAAAGAAGATAAATTGTAGTTTATAATATGGATTAATAATGACTTCTTGTCCTGAAGAACTCATATAATAAGTAACAAGTACTCTAGCCTGAGAATGTCTAACTTGATCACCTCCAAAGAAAGCACATGATAGGAAAGGGAGAAGGCATGCTACACTTGTTATGTACCACCAGAACTCGTCTTTTGTAGAAATGCATATGAGAGTGTGGAACAACTGCAGCACAAAAGAAAGTACTTGAGAGATTAATCAAAACAATCAGAACCACAGTGTGGTTCTGATTTTAGAAATATGCTGTTAGATAGAAAGAATTTAGTGTTCCCTTCTTGCCCACTTTCTTCCAGGACAAAGAAGGAAAGAAGCTGATCCTTCCATCAAGTGCTGTGGTCTAACATGCTGGTTTTCAGATTCATTAAAACTGAGTGATTACTTTCAGTTTAGACTTTTGGAGTTCAAATCCATATGATTAAAGTTTCCAGTGGTTTCATCCAATGTTTCTTTTTACAGCTCAGCTCTCTAGAACTGTCCATGCAAACCAGAATCTCATTTGAGGGAAATAACTGGAATTTTCAGGTGTACATGCACACACATGGCAAAGTTACAGTTAATCGGTTCCATGCAAAGTTCCAGGTCAAGGTTTTTAACTGTAACTTCTACGAAAACACTATTCATACCACTAGAATTGTTTTCTATTGTAGATGTAGTCATCTCTTCCTTAAATAAATAAGGAGATGGGCTACAGCACCGTACTACCATACCCTAACCATTAATGAACATTTGATCTACAAAATTAGACTAGAGCTAGAGTGAGGAAAAATCCCTTCAGAGGTGTTTAGGGTTGTCATGAGATAGATACTCAGTACCAGCTGATTCATTGTACAGATCTTCTCATTTTCCCAAAATTACTTGTTAATGTAGACGTAGCCTAATCTGATTGCTGGGAGAAACTGCTGTCCACGTGCCAAGTCTGGGCCAGTTTAGAGTGCAGATTTAGGGCTAATTGTGTTCCTAAGGGCTTTCTTTGTAATGACCATGACTTACGGTCTCTTTGTGCCCTGTTGCATAACAGGGCCATCACCCAGCATCAAGTCTCAGGCAGGAAATCCCAGCCACATGCTCACACTCTTTATCTGTACAAGGGATGTCATGGCATTTAATGGAGAAGGAGAGTTCTTCTTTGAAGGAAAGGAAGGGAATGTAGTGCGCAGCAACAAGGCAGAGATGTGTTGCATTAACCTCTTCCAAAAGTAGCATGGCACCCTTTAGTACTTCCTAAGAGCAGTGCTATCAGAGTCTTCTGCCATCAAGAGGAGAATCAAATTTGTCTATTCTCCTGTGTTGAACAGACTTCTGATACTTTTCAGTTAGAAGAAGGTAAAGGGAGAGAAGAGGTAAGTAGACAGGTGATTCAGGTGCTTTAAATCACTAATATCTTTCGGTTCATATTAATTTAGACTCCTGATTTTATGTGTTCTGATTAACATCTCAGTTGTTTGGAACACAGCGTGAATCAATTTTTGGCAAATAACAGTAACATATGTTTATGTGATCCATGCAAAGTAACATGTCCATGGAAACTCCACTTCCTTTAGAGTAAAGAATTCACTGGAAATAAAACTGTTAGTCATGCTTCATAGCACACACTAATGTTTCTAAAGACATAGTGAGTATTATTACAGAGAATTCTCATCAATCTGTAGAAGTTTGATGAGTAACAAAGCTTAGCAAAAGTATTAGGAGAAATTCTTTAAACTGCAGCTTCCTCTCAAGGGGCAAATGTGTTACTGGGTTTCACCCACAGGTTTAGCTATAGTGTGTCTGTTTCAAAACAGATGCCCTGATTTCAGTACAATTTGAAAAGCAATTTTCTTGAGAAAACGTGACATATAGAAAGCAAGACAATCTATCTCTTTTTTGTAGAACAATTCAAGAGGAGAAAGTCTCTCTGAATTCAATCTGCTTTATGTTGTTCTCGGCAAATTTGAAAAAAGACATATATTTGATCCAAATTCTTCCTCTAAAAATATCTCATAATAATGTGTCATTTGCCTCCGGTCTGCACCTCTTAATCAGTCCTAAAATATCAAAATATTAAGTTAGCACAGACAGCAGGACAAATCCCTTCTATGTTTGATAAGCATGGTTTAAATAATTACTAGCTATGGATCTGCTTACAGGGGAAATTTGACATGGTTTTTGCAGCAAAATGTGTCAACTAAATAGCTCATCTTTTCGAGTCTAGTGTTGTTCTAGTCTTGAATATTGGGGCTTTCCCATGAATGAGGTCACGTATCATAATAGGTTTATTAGCTGTAAATATTCTTCTCCTATAAAAATGACCCAGACAATTAACTTACTGATATCTCTAAACTTTCTATGGTGACGCAGTCCTTAGATATGTATGGCCTTTTCCTATCATATCACAATAGTATGTGGTAGTTTTAATCAAAGATTCTACGTGTAGAAGCAAAACTGGCGGGGGACTGGGAAAAGCCAAATGCTTTATAGAAGCAAGTTTTCCTGTATCTCAAAATTGTAGATGTAAAAATCTTCACCGCATAGTTTTGAGAGTCAGCTATTTACTAATTTTTCTGACTTGCAGTAGCTCAGTTTTAGAGGGGTAACGCTGACTTACACCAGCAGCAGGAAATTGGTGCTATGCATAATTTAAAGAAGAAATTCATGTATCATGAAGAAACACAATGAATTCTTCTTGGATGTGGACACATACACATATGTATACACATACACACATGCATACACATACACACAAGAAAATTTTCACTTGGCAACTATCTGAAATAGTAACCGACATATAGTGATAAAAAAACTTAAAACACAGCAACAGAGATCTCCAGCCCAGATCTCCTCCAGCAGTTGGAATTGAGTCTGTAATGGAAGTTAGCCTTTTCGAAAGAGCTGAACAGTCTTATTCACCAGTTTAAGAATAATCTGTTTGAATAAAGAATAATTTATTCGTCTTCAATATTCTTCTACATATAATTTTGTTTCGTGCTTATAATGTGAAAGGTATAAAATACATGTCTAATCATCATAATGTGTCACAGTCACAGCAATTTAGAAATTGAGAAGACCATCTGGATAAGACCAAAAAGTGCTGGCTTCCAGATCAGTTGTAAGCAAGCAGTGAAATCCAGTCATATAATATCTAATGTGTTCTCTTGACTTCTGTAGTCGGAAAATGTTAATATTGAAATCTCAGAAATAATTCCTCAGAAGTAGAAATGCAATGCAGAGTGCTGGCATTCACTGATACAATGATGTCACTCCTGGATGGATCACTCTTGGCAGACATTATTTACTCTGGGCTTCTCAATAAAATGAACTAGTCAAAACTTCTGGTATACTACATACACTTTTCTTGTTTCAAGGTCTTTTCTTCAAGCATGAGAAACTTTATATATGTCTCAAAATTAATCAGAAATCTACATGAAAAATGACCACAGGTTAGAGTTCTACAGAAAGAAAAAGGAAAAAGCATAACATATCTTAAGATCTGTTTTATTTCTGTGGCTTCCCAAATACTTATCCAGCAACAACAACACATATATCAACCAGACCAGTTTTCCACGATGCAGAATACTGTGGTTCCATAACTTTTTCTGCTGCAAATAAACCAAGAAACCAAGTCAGACCACCTGCTGCAGATTCAAATCCAGCCACAAGTGTCACACATGCTGACAGTGCTGAGAGTCATAGGAATGCAACCGCTGATTTTACAGGCTGGTTCCTGCAACTGCTTAGGCAGAAACCACAGCAGTCTCTCATTTGGATGGTGATCTAGCTGATCAGCAGACCATGCATACATCGACAGTCTTTGTAATTTCAATTTTTAAGTAAGAACTTGCTTGGGGTTTGCTGCTTTTTCCCCAAGGCACATTCCACAAACTGAATATGATATTCATGCTGTCACTCCTTTTTCTTTCAGTCTGATTCAGCTGAGCCGGACATACAGGATTTTTCTATTCATGTTTCCAATTAACAGTCTCAGTGGAACCAGCAGCCTTAATGCTTGCATCAGCTTTATTAGCACATAGTCCCTACAGATGTAACTTCCATGCTGATCATCAAAATGTTATCTTCATATGGAAAAAAAACCTATCTGGTTACAAAGAAGAGAGAGCTTTTACATGACCTTTGTGGGTGATAGCATATCTGCCTGGAGAATGGTTTGAAACCAAAAAGTCTCCTGGCAAATTCTAGATCCTTGATTATAATAAAGGTCCAAGAACCTCCACGTGGACTAAAATTTCTGCTGTTGAAATATAGCTGAGTGCTGGGAAAAGCTGGGAAATAAAGACACAGAATTGAGAATTTTAAATAAAAAGTGAAAAACAAAGTATGTTTTGAGCCAGTAACAGCTGACAGGTCAGCCTCAGAAATACAGTTACCAAACATCCAAGTAATATAAAGTAACGGTGTCTAAAACTGAACTATAAAGACAAAAGAGGAAGGGGGGAAACCTGGATGGTTTGGTGGGTACAGATATCCTTTTTATTTCTTATACCCATGTATTTAATATTTAATATTTAAACAAAACAAAAATCAAACAAAACGAAGAGAAGCAAATACACAGACAACGGAAACAAGGACAGTAACCTTGGAAAAGCATAGAGATGAAATCAAGTTATCTAGGGACGGGGCAAGGAAGGTCAAGAGGAAGCTGGAACTGAACTCGTCAAGGCATGAAAAGAGTAAAAAAAAGGGCTTCTGTAGATACATCAACGAGGAAAAGAGGGCCAGAGAAGGTGTATACCTATAAACAATATTGGAAAACTGATAACAATGGATGAGGAGGAAGCTGAGGTATTCAACAATACTTTTGCCTCAGTCTTGAATGGCAGCCTCTCTTCCTGTATCTCTTGACTGGATGGACAACAGGATGTGGACTGGAGCAAAAGTCCCTCCCACTGTAAGTAAAGATCAGGTTCACAACCACCTGAGGAACGTGAATGTATCTAAGTCTATGAGACCCAATGAGTTACATCCCTAGAGACCCAAGGGAATTGGCTGATGTAGTTGCCAAGCCAATCTCCATGATATTTGAAAAGCCATGGCAATCAGGTCAAGTTCCAGGTGACTGGAAAAAGGGCAACATTGAACCCATCTTTAAAAAGGGGTAATAGTTGATAGGTCAAGGAAGATGCTGGGAATTACAAACCTGTCAGACTCACCTCTGTGGCTGAAAATATCATGGAACATATCCTTCTAGAAACTATGCTAAGGCACATGGAGAACAGGGAGGGGATTTGAGACGGTCAACATGGCTTCACCAAGAACCAGTCCTGCCTGACCGACCTAGCAGTCTTCTACAATGAAGTGTTATTTAATATCTTTATTAATGAAGAGATTGAGTTCACCCTTAGTAAATTTGCAGATGATACCAAGATGAGTGGAGTGGTTGACACACCTGAAGGATAGGATGCCATCCCTAGGGACCAGGACAAGCTCAAGAAGTGGGCGCATGGGAACCTCATGAGGTTTAACAAGACCAGGTACAAGGTGCTGCCTGGGTCGGGGCAACCCTCAATATCAGCACAGGCTGGGGGATGAACAGATCGAGAGCTGCCCTGCCCAGAAGGACTTGGGGGTGCTGGTGGATGAGAAGCTGGACATGATCCAGCCATGTGTGCTCTCAGCACAGAAAGACAAACGTGTCCTGCGATGCATCAAAAGCAGCGTGGCCAGCAGGGCAAAGGAGGTGATATTGACCCTCTACTTTGCTCTGGTGAGACCCCACCTGGAACACTGCACCCAGCTCTGGGGTCCTCAGCACAGACATCAACCTGTTGGAACAAGTCCAGAGGAGGGAGCGCTTTTCCTGTCAGGAAAGACTTAGAAAATTGGGATTTTTCACCTTGGAAAAAAAAGGGCTTTGGCTGCTCTAATTGTGGCCTTCTAGTACTTGAAGAGAGCCTGCAAAAAAAATGGAGAGAGACTTTTTTACAATAGTGTGTGGTGATAGGACAAGGGGAAATGGTTTCAAACTGAAAGTGTAGGCTTAGATTAGATATCAGGAGGGAATTTCAGGAAGAAATTCTCTGCTGTGAGGGTGGTGAGGCACTTGCTCAGAGAAGCTGAGGACTCCCCATCCCTGGAAGTGTTCATGGTCAAATTGGATGGGGCTTTGAGCAACTGGGTCTAGTGAAAGGTGTCCCTGCGCACAACAGGGAGGTTGGAACTAGATGATCTTTAAGGTCCCATGCAACCCAAGCCATTCTATGATTCTATGCATATTTTGATAAAAGAAAAAACTAGTTTTTTGTCCTTGGTTTTCTGAGGAGATATAGGCAGCTTCCCTGGATTTCTAGTTAAGTCACAAGTTTGCAAACCTCTGACTGAAAAGATGGACTGATTAGATCCAAGGGGCAAAAGCTTGTATTTATGTCTACAAACAAGTACGTGGCGAAGAACATGTGCTGTGTTCAGTACAAAAGGTCTGACTGAATTTGTCTAAATCTTCTACACTGTCATATGAATAGTGGCTCTGTAGTTAATTGTTTATTTAATATGTAACAGCAAATTCAAAACCTTAATTCAATTGCTGAATTGAAATAAAGAGGAAATGTAATTTTGCATTAAGGAACAAGTTCAATTCATCTTTGAATGTGGAGTTGTCATCAATTTATTTATAATTCAGTAAGTACATATGAACTATTTAAATACCTTTTGATTGCCAACTTATATACATAGCTTTGATTTCAAAGGAAGTCTGGGTTTTCCAGTAACAAGAAAGGCGGAAAATATAGTTTGAAAAATAAACAAGCCTCAGTGGGATCAAAGCATTAACCATTCTCTGTGTCTCTTCAATTACTACTAATCATTTGAGCTACTGCAGTTCACAGAACAAATCATAATTCCCTGCTTTGGCAGGCATTGCCTGTATGTTGCAATGTTTAAAAACAGACTTATGCACACGAACACCAAAAGATGGGTCTCAGAAAATAAGACTGTTTTATTACACCTTCAATGAACAATTGTCCAGAAGTTCCAAAATGCCATAGAATTTCTTAAAGAAAAATGCTGTCCTTTCAGCTATGATCTAGAGCAAGAATAAATAATTTTCGACCTTTGGAATGCTGCATTAAGTTTCTGACTGCAGAAGTGGAAAAAATGGTCAGGTTTACCATAGAATACACCAAATCTGAATTTACAAAACACGAAACAAGTTGCTTTCATTCCCATATCTTTAAAAATCTTGTTGAACCCAAAAATAAATGCAACTGTATTTGGACTTATACATAGCATAGCAGACTATTGTGTCAGATATGTAAAAATGTGCCGATCTAGGCATCTTAACATTCTTAGCATACCTAACACATTTTTTGTGTAGTTGCAGGTCAATATTATGGAAGTAGGAACCAAAGCAGTCAGTTTTATCATATTTTAAGATGTACTGCTTTTCTTTACAGGTTATTCAGAAAATGCAAGCAATCTGGTTCCTGAACCTAAGAATGTTACACCTAAATTGCTTTTTGAAACTAATATTGTTGTTGTGATATTTTAGAGAGAATGTAATTATTGTTCCGAGAAGTAAAGCTGCTTTCAAAATCACTATCCTAATATTTCAGCACAGATAGATTTTTTCCTAGAAAATACTAGTTCTACCACAGAGTATAACCTTTACTGCAGAATTTAATCTAAGATCAGTTTAAATGGAGAAAAGGTGTTTGTCCATTATGTTAGACATTCTTGCATTTGAACACTAGTTAAATAGCCAAATTAGGTTCTTTTAATTTATCAGAGAAAAGAGTATGTGAGAAGCAAACACAACACTCTGGTTATGATAATCTCCTGTATAGTAATTCAGATAGCACTGACAATTTCCAAAAAGATAGAGTTCCTCTTAGTGTTCAAAAAGTCATAATCAGATCAGGTTGAGTACCTCAGTAAAGTTCAAAGGCATAAATGACCTAGCTGTATAATCAGAAGCATCAGGAGATCCAATCATTGTATGGCGAGATTGTTTGCACCTCTGGGATATGTTGAAGACAATATCCAGCTGGAAGAACTCAGATGAGATAGGGTAAACAAGTAAATTCTGAACAGCTCTGTTTGGAAGCTGTTTCTGTAATGCAGTTTCGTTTACATAGGTTTAAAAATCAAAATAACCAATATCATCAGTACATCATTATTTGATATTTAATGCCTGTATTTATGTGCTCACATACTGAAAGACTAATTTCAAGGTCCCAGTTTTATGGAAACATCCTGGTTGACTATTTCTTACTTCATCCTTGGTTATTACTTCCTGAAAATTAAGAATTCAAACACCCTTATCATTCAAATATTAATTATTGCTGTTAGATGATGCTTCTTTACACAATCATGCTCAGCGTCATACTTCTGCTGAATGATCTTTTGATGCTGCTTGCTGTTAGATGATGCATTTTCCTTCAACATCTCTAATTATGCAGAATGGCAGGACTTCTTAGGGCCTCTGTGTCACCCAAAGATATGGATTCAACAGCTTAGACTAAATCTCGGCTCTTCTTTCAAGGTACTACTTCTGCCAATCCTTGTGCCTGGTATTTATTTTTCTTTTGTGTTTACCCTACAGGGCTCTATGAAAACTATCCAACCAATGCAGAACCAGAATGCTGTGATGTCAGATGGGGACTATTATCAGATCATCAACCCAAAGGGACTATAAAAACAAGTGGCTCGACAATGTGTCACAGGACATCGCTCACAGTTTCATCAGCATCAAGACTGTGTAACAGCAGACTTAAACTGTGTGTTCTTGTATTAATTCTCTTACATACAGTACTTACAGTCTCAGCAGCACAGAACTCAACAGGACTGGGCTTTGGAAGCATAACAACTTTGGAAGATAATTCAACCAATGAGGATTAAAAGAAAGGATTCATCTTACATGATAGAAACGCAACAGGCCCAAATTGCTACAGTCAAAAATAGCAAGGACTGAGTGCTCTACCCTCAGATCTCTTCTTGAATGACCTTTTGGGTAAAATGAAAGGAATGGGCCGCTACCCAAACAACAAGGACACATAAACACAGCTTTTTATTGACTAAAAGGCTGTTTGGTGACTTAACTTTCTCACACCATTTTATACACTGTGTTTTAATGTTTGGAGTTTCTTTTTTTTTGTTTGTTTTTTGCACTTGTTAATACAGGATTTTATTTTTGGGACAGTTTCTCAAAGCTAAATTAAGTCTTTTCTCTGTCAATATATTTCTAGTCATTGTGTGTGTTCATCTGATAGTTCTGTCTTTTATGTCCTGTCAGTTTCTATTAGAGGAATGACTGCTATGATTTCATGGCATAGCAAAAAAAAAAAAAAAA